>BPLQ01010246.1:0-100673 GCA_021605075.1 Caerostris darwini
CATCAGCCCCATGGTGGGGTGGTTTTCAGGAAAAGACTTATTGGTATGTTAAAAGGAATAACGAGAAAAATCTTGGGTAAAGCTAGTCTGCATTATGAAGAAAATGCATACTGTTATATGTGAAGCAGAAAGCATAATTAATTCAAGACCATTAACTTATGTGTCTGAAGACATAGAAGATCTTATTGCACTTACACCAGCAATGTTCATTCTAAGAAAAAAAAAAGTTGGAATGCCGGATTTAAATCAGATGGATTCTAAAAAGAATGAATAAACGATTTATGTATAGACAAAGACTTGTGAAGATCTCAGAAGGCATTTCGAAATGAATACCTTGGTCAACTAAAAGAATTTTCAAACTCAGGAAGAAGCAAAAATTAAGGAAGGTGATATCGTCTCGATTGGGGATAACAACATGAAAAGACTAAATTGGCCTTTAGCAAAAGTAGTTAAACTTTTTCCTGGTAAAGACAATAAAGTTCGAGTTGTTGAATTGAAAACCAAGAATGGGTGTTTCATAAGACCTATACAGCGCTTATATTCATTAGAAATTAGACAAGATGAAAGGTGTGCCTTGCAGAGTAGGACTCCACCATCTGACTCCTTCCGCAACAAGTGCCCCGACACTGATGATTCCACATCAGATCCAGTGACTGTCATCGAATCCAGTGATTGTCCACAATCTATTGACTGTCAACCATATGACAGGTGTGATAATAGTGATACTTATCAGACATTCCGTTGTGGAAGAATCCAAAAGATCTCCTAAAAGCGACTGGACTTATGATTTTTGAGTTTCATTATTCTCTTGAAACTCAAAGGTGGGAAGAATGTCGAAAATGATGCCGAACAAGAACTTTTTGATTTGTATGTCACGTGAACACTTTTCCTCTCTTAACTGTAACCAACCGTACTTCGGTTTAAGAACTGTACTTCCTTGTTAGTAGTTAGCCACGCTAAGATGCGGTTTCTCTGTCTGTATGTCTGTCTGTAAACTTTTGTATCAACTCGTCATTAATATGCTGAATAAAAGTAGTTTTTAAAGGAATATTGGAATTAATTGGCTGCATCCCGCCCTTTTGGATATCTCTTTCTTAATAATCCTGGAACTGGAATGGTAAGAGAAATTTTGTATGAACCTTTCTAGTTTTATTTTGGAGGTTTTTTTGGTGAGGTAAAAAGGGGAGTTCATATCTGCACGCATTCGTTCTTGCATTCGCTCATTTTGGCTGATTTAAGAAAAGCCAGTTTGGTTCATTTTGCCGATGAGTTCTTTGCAGCAACCATTACTGTACATTTTTAAAGCAGTGTCTGTACGATGCAATGCGGGGATTCATTGTTCCGTATGACCAGCCAACATCACGCCTCCCAGCTTTGTAGCCATATTTGAATTAATCCAACTAACTATAAGATCTTCAACAATGTCGTTATGATATCATTTCTTGTGTCTCATCAACAACGAGAAAAGATAAACTTTCCACAACTGTTACTTGTTATATCCAATTATAGATGGGCAGTAGAGGCGCGTGCTAAGACTGAAGTTAAGACTCATTAGCAGTGATAATTGAATAATTTGCATACCTAGTATAAAGAAACCTTGATGCGAAATTATGAGATTGAATTAATTTTGAGACGTGTTCCTTTTTTTTCCCTTTGGCAAAATAATATATATTGTGTTTTTCCTTAGTATGTTGCCTACTAATTTGAATTTTACCATGACTTTTTGAAATTATCAATACCCTATAATGTGTGTCCATTATGTGAAATTTTTTTTTAAAAAAGTGCTTAATTAGAGCATGTTATGTCAACTATTCATTTTGTGTGATAGCAATTCTTCAAATGTTAAAATACCTCCTCGATAGCATTTTCATTATAATATTAAAGTAAAATTTTAAACATTAACGTAGGAGTTGTTTGACAACTAATCTGATAAGCAGATGACGTCACACAACAGTTACGTGTAGATGGAGAGTTTCCTCACGCGAGGGAGTATTGAAATCTGAACTTTGAAATCAAGAGGAAGGGAAAAGACGAGCAGAGCACACACACCCTATATTAATATCTAATAATTAAATAAATTTTAAACATTAATACCTAATAGCATGTATCTAATCACCATATGTATACAACCTGCTGATTCATATCCTCTTAATAACATGCTTCGACTGTAGGCAATTTAATACGAAGGACTTACATATTTTAATGTATAAAATACACTGAAGTGACAAAAGTCATGGGATACCTCTTAATATCGTGTCGGCCCTCCTTTCGCCCGGCGAAGTGTAGCAACTCGACGTGGCATGGACTCAACAAGTCGTTGGAAGTCTTCTGCAGGAATATTGAGCCATGCTGTCTCGATAGACGTCCATAATTGTGAAAGTGTTGATGGTGCAGGATTTTGGGCACGAACAGACCTCTCGATGATGTCCCATAAATGCTAGATGGGATTCATATCGGGCGATCTAGGTGGCCAGATCATTCGCTGGAATTGTCCAGAATGTTCTTCAAACCAATCGCGAACAGTTGTGGCCCGGTGACATGGCGCATTGTCATCCATAAAAATCCCATCGTTGTTTGGATACATGAAGTCCATGAATGGCTGCAAGTGATCTCCAAGTAGCTGAACATAAGCATTTCCAGTCAATGTTCGGTCCAGTCGCACCAGAGGACCAAGTCCATGGCATGAAAAAACAGCCCACACCATTACGGAGCCACCACCAGCTTGAACAGTGCCTTGCTGACAGTTTGGGTCCATGGCTTCGTGGGGTCTGCGCCACACTCGAACCCTACCATCAGCTCTTACCAACTGAAATCGTGACTCATCGGACCAGGCCACGGTTTTCCATTCATCTAGGGACCAACCGATATGCTCACGTGCCCACGAGAGTCGCTGCAAGCGATGTCATTCTGTCAGTAAAGGCACTCGAGTCGGTCTTCTGCTGGAATAGCCCAAGAAAGCCAAATTTCTCCGCACAGTTCTAACCGACAAGTCCCTTGTACGTCCCACATTGATTTCTGCGGTTATTTGACGCAGTGGTGCTTGTCTGTTAGAATTTACGACTCTTTGCAGACGTCGCCGGTCTCGGTCGTGAAGTGCAGGCGGTAGACCACTGCGCTGTACATGGTGGGATGTTATGCCTGAAATTTCATATTCTCGGCACAATCTTGACACAGTGGATCTGGGAATGTTGAATTCCCTAACGATTTCCGAAATGGCATGACCCATGCGTCTAGCTCCAACTAACATTCCGCGTTCAAAGTCTGTTAATTCCCGTCGTGCGGTCATCATCACGTCAAAACCTCTTCACATGAATAACTTGAACAGAAATGAAAGCTCTGTGAAAGCACTGCGCATTTATACCTGTTCTACGCGATGCTACTGCCATCTGAAAATTTGCATATTGCTATCCCATGACTTTTGTCACTTCAGTGTATTTACATACACTTCTCAGATGTTAAATTGCTCCACCTTGAAGGAATGTTCGTAGCAACATGTAAATTTCAGGAACAGTATAGAAATATACAAATAAATATGCAATGGACGTATATGCATTAGCGTATTCATTGGATCATGTGACATCATATTTCTGGTTAAAGCTATTAGAGGACAGCTTGACTTACTATTATCAATGATGGTTTATCAGAGTCATATTTTCAAAGAAGTGCTGAAAGTGCCTCTCAGATAACAGTTACGTGTTAGGTTTTTTTCTTTTCTTTTTTTTTTTTTTTCTTTGAGTTTTTCACTTTCCTCATCTCGGGTACTATAGTTTGGGGTGTCATCACGTTCAATCAGTGAACATCCCTATTGTACCTTTTAGGCTCGTTGGGAGTGGGCCAATATGCCACTCGAATTGTGAAGCCTGTGGTTTGGCTTACTGCAGTGCATCCTGAAATGATGTTTCAAGAATCGATTGTAAGGTGTACCGATCGTAAGGTACACTGCTGCGTCTCGTAAACGACATGCATTTAACAATGAAGGCTGGAAAGCAGCCAATGACTTGCCGCAATACATTTTCGGGCAAAATACGTTACGTTCTAATCTGCACAAAGCGTCAGCAGCTAAACTACTACATGATTTTTGGAAGCCAAAGTTCAGAATAAAACTAATACTATTATCATGGGTTAGAAAAATACCTTGAGGTACTGCGTGGAGTATGAAATTTCACTGCTTTGCGGTAAAATGGAATTTTAGGATGTTTTGAGTCAAAGGTTCTTCGCATAGGAAAACAACGCGTTACAAGTTTATTTTCTCTGATCATCGAGAATTGACAATTAATCAGAGGGTAAAGTTTATGTTAGACAATTGCAGCATTTTTATTTTGTGTAAGCCATGTTCTTTAGCTGTGTAAGATGTTGATCGATAAAGATCTGGAAATATTTGGTACATTCCTTCCCTGGGAGAATTTAATTTTTGAGAATAATAACGGGTTTTTAGTAATATGACCTTTAAAGAATAGGACTATCGCATTTTTTTCAGTATTAATTGCAATTTTCCTTTTGTTAAACCATTTGCCAAGTACTTTTAAATGATTAGTAAGGATATGAGTAAAAAACTTGGGATGTTTATTTTTGCAGAAGATAGCGGTGTCACTGACAAATATTGCAGTAAGGAATTTAGGATTTGTAGGGGTATCTGAAATATATATGGAAAAGAGGATTGGAGAAATTTTTCTACCTTGTGGAGTTCCAGCTAAAATGTCTTTAATGGGGAGACACACTCCCCATTAAAGAGCATTTTAGATTCCCGCAGAACAAAAACAGCAAATTTACTGTTATAAGATAAGACTAGATAAGTTTAATTAAGGATGGAGATAAATTTAAGGTGATAAATTAAAAATAAGACCGCTAATCCAGACCCGATCATCAAACCCTTTTTGCATATCGAGAAATATGGCTGCCGGCTGCCATGTTTTTGCCATTCTGTAAAAATGCATCGATGTATTCGATAGTACGGAGAAGTTGGTGAGTGGCGGAAAGATTTTACCGGAATCCAAATTGCTTTGGATTAATGATGAACAAATTGATTAAGTTTATAGATAATAATGGTGTCTGCCATTTGCTAATAATAGATTGGAGAAAAATTCGTTTGTCACTTTTCGGATTTGTAATATCCATGCCAAGTTTGAGGATTGGGATGATGACAGCAATATTAGAACGAAAAAAAATGCTTCACTTTTACACTGTTCGCCAATTTTTACTCACATAAGAAAAAAATTTCTGCAATTACATCGCATAACTTAATCTTAACATTTTTCTAACTTTATTCAAAGGCCAAAAGAAAAAAATTATATTTATTAAATAATTTAGTTTAGTATTTATATATCATTATTGAACCTACTAAGATAACTTTCTTTTATTTATCCAAACTTTCGAAATTCTTTGGAACGTTGTAGTGTGGTAAATAAAAATAGTTTACTGGATTTTCGAATTAATTTAACGCAGTTCTGATGGCAATCTCTTCGATTTGTTTTCTTATTTATTGATATCCTTCGTGGATAGTTCTTGTTTCAATTATAAATATCAAAGCACTTAGTCATTTGACAAATTTTGTTACAATCAATTATTTTATGCTAGAAAGATTATAGATTACTCAGCAAGAAATTAGAAAGAAAGAGACTTATTAAAAAAAATAATAAAATAAAAACTTGTATTATTTCGTAATGAAATCTTGGTTTTGTAATAATTAAAAATCATGTCTGGGTTAAATTTATTTCATCCCCGTGAAGCTATTCGTGTTAAAGTTAAGGTAAATTTTTTATTATACCCACAAAATAGGATGAATTGTATAGCTATTTAAAAAAAAAAAAAATTTTTGAATTTTTTTTTTTTTGCTTACTTTTTAAATATTTTAAATATTTTATTTATTCTGCAGATTTGCTTTTATTGAATAGATGAAATGGATCAAGATAAAATTGTCGAGTGATTGTTCAAGTAGAACGGTTTCTTTCTTTCTTTTTTTTTTTTTTTTTTTTTTACTCTTAATTTTCTGTTTTAGGCTTTATTGTAATTCATTTTGCATTTAAAAATCAATACTAAAAAATTGAATGTTTTTGTTGTTTGTTTATTTTTGTATATCTTATTGCTTTTTTGTTAAATTTATTGTTCAATGAATGTTCTGCTTTTAAGTATTTGTGCTAAAAGAACTGATTGCATCTTATTTATACAATATTACTTGTATTTTATTTAGAAATGCGAAGGACTTCTAGCACCTGAATACAGGAGATTTAGTGTTGATCCTCAGATTACTTCATTTGAAGTTCTCCAAAGTTTGTTAGCCAGAGCTTTTGACATAAAAGGGTAGGAAAAGTGACTATATTTGTTCTTTATGCAATTTAAGTAGACTTGCAACTTTTTATTTATTAATTCTAAACTGAATAAAGAATTTAATTATCTAATTTCTTGCACATCATTAAATATTTCAATATTTATCCAATGTTTTGTCTAGTCTTCATATTCTTATCTTATAGAATAAGTATCTTATTAAGTATTTTACTTAGATATAAAATGCTAAACCTCCTGGTCTAGGATGTGCCAAACCAGATGCTGACAAAGGTGAAAGCATGCATTTTCTATTTGGATAAAGAAACAGTTAAATTGAAGATGATTGACTAGATCTCTGCTTTATCAGCACATGGGTGACATCTGAGGGGGGGGAGGGGGAAAAATCACTTGAAAACTCATTTTTTTGTTTTTTTTTCCCTCTGTTTTTATAATCTATTAATACGTGCTTTATAAGTAATAATTTTGTGATTTTTACATGCCAAAGTTCATAACTTTATTATTATTTTGTTAAAGCTATTTCATTGTTAAAAATGTATCACTTTTAGATAATAAAAAAAAATGCTGCTTTATTTGATCAAGAAAAAAAAAGGCTTATGGATTGTAATTGAAAACATTATTTGTAAATATTTGTCATAGAGACTGGTTCAAAAGGCTAGTTTCAAGAGGATTGTCAAAGGTTTGACCATTTTGTAATGTTTATTGATTTGATTGATATACTTTAAAGAACTCAATATAGTTATGCTAATCAGAATAAACTGCAATTTTAATTTTTAGTAGACATAGAAAAAAATTATTGTACATATGTAAGAAAATGCAAAACCATTGTATTATATTAGTCTGTTTTTCCTCTGCTAAAACTGTAATAATAAAACTGAAACTAAATCAGGATTTTAAAAGTTTTATTTATATTATCAAAAAATGGAACTTACACAATATCAGATAAATATAATACTAGTGAATGGGTGAAAAATTAATATTTGCAGGGTTTCATTCTATAACATCAAGCCTCAAGTGAATCAATTAAATCTCTTTTTAATTACACTTATGGTTCTATTAATTCAGAAGTGATAAAGAAAATATTATCACAGTATGGATTAATGAAGAATTTAAAGAAAGGTATCATTTGAATGTACATAAATGTTACAGATAATATCACTAACCTGCTTCTTTTGATGTTATGTATTCAATATGCAATTTATTTGTAGTTAATGCTATGAAGATTTAGTAAACAATACCAATTCATCAACAATGTATAAAATATGCAATATGTAGAATAGATGGAAAATTAAGTATTTTTATCAAATTAAAAAAATTTTATGAACATTGATTTAAGCACATATGATAATGGATAATTTTAGTTTCCTTCATATATGATAATATGCTGAATGTAAGAAAATATTATATTACCATATAGCTTAAAAAATTCTCCTTTATTAAATATCTCTAATTAATTTTATATAGGTGTAGAGCAAATGGAATTGTTGTTCAGCACTGTGTCTTGTAGCAGCTTATAACAAATTTCATTTAATAGCTTTTGTTGTCTTAAAGAAGTTTAGATTCGATTTTATTTGAAAATGCACGAGTCTAATTGAAAAACTTCATAAGAATAATAGGTTTTTTTACTAAAAGTCAGTCATCGTTGTCATTTTTTCTGCTTTAGCATTATTATTTATAAAGCACTCTGAATGGCAGACTGAGTAGTCTTAACATTTGCTTTGCTGTATTTGTAGTAGCAGTAGAAGTATTTTTTTAACTGTAGTGTTAATCAATTCAAAAAATATTTCAAACAATCATTATTTTCCACTTTTTGTGCTAAGAGTCTAAATCGGGTTTTTATTTCACATATGCCTTTTATTAAAAAGGTGAAAACTAGCAACCTTTCTCAAAGTAAAATTTTTATATATTGCTATAAATATTTGTTTTTGATAAAATTACAAAGTATATATGAGTAAGCTACTTATATTATGAGTTAACAAAAAACAGGATACATTAATAATATATGTTCAATCTCAGCATGTTAAATAAGACTAAAGTCTATTATAAAATATAGGTAGTTTTATATAGAAATAAAACTTCCATAACTCTTCTCACTAGAAAAAAGTTAATTTTCTTTTAGGGAACTCCAAAATTCTGGTCATATCTTCAGAAAATTTTCAAAGTATGGAGCTACTGTTTTGTGATGTTAAATAGTTTTGCATTTCTATGGGTGCTCTCAAATACAATTATTATTTGTATAAATTATTGCATACTTTCATATAAAAGAGACTAGATGACTTCTTTAAAATAGTGTAGATTTTTATTTTTACTGTGCATTTATTAGTGCTAGATTTAATCAGAAATCAGAGAAAACAATGATTTTTTTACATTGAGGTTTACTGTACTCAGGTTTAAACAGACTTAGGTATAAAGATAAAGAATGAGAGAATATATGTAATAATTGTTTGTAATACAAGTATGTGTGAAAACGTCCGAATTGTTGTATGATAGAAAAATTTTGTGTTTAGTGACAGAGAAAATTATTTTGTATACAATTTCATTAAAATAGTTAATGAAGAGGCTTAGACGCCGCAGGCGTACCACTGTCCTCATCGCTCATAGCGATGCTTCAGCGTTTGTATGTACACCCACGGAAAAGTAATGAAGAGGCTTAAAAATTAAATTTGTTAATTTAACTACATACATTAAAAAATATTTTCAAATTGGAAATAAAAAATATAGTAGTTACATTACTTTTGCCAGCTACAAAATATGTACCAGAAATAAGAATGAAAAAGAAAACTTCCAAGTTTTTTTAACTAACTTTTTGGGGTTTTTTCCTTTATGCAGAAATTTAAAACAAATTTGACTTTTTGAATATATGGAGGCACATGTTTGTATGAGTGTCCTTATATTTATATGCTAATGTGTGTATGCACGTGCATACGCTTGTATTTGTATGTATATATTTCTGCAAATGTGGACATGTCTTCAAATTTTTTGGGTGCACATACGATCATATATAATGTACATAACTATATGCAAATACCTATAAATGTGTATAAACATGTATACAAATATATACTCTTACACATATATACTTACATATGCTTAAACACACGTATGCATTCATATAAAAATATACATAAATGAATATTTTCATTCATGCAGTAACAATGTTTTGTCACGCAATTCAGTTTTTCTCTATAAAAGGAGCTACACTACTGAATTGTTTTTCTTCAATCCTATAACTTGCAGACTATAAACAAAAGGCTATTTTATCTACTCCATCTTATTAAAGTATGCCACTAGATGCATTTTGCCTTGGATGTGGTCATCTAATAAGCAGAAATAGCATGATTTATGATGTCCTGAGGGTTCACATTCCTTGATAAAGCTATTCTCAGGATGTTGTAAATATTTTCTTTTGGGTGTTTGCAAGTAATTTCTTTTGGGTGTTAGTGATTTCGTAAACAACTTGTTTCACACTCTGTTATTGCATATGTGTAAATATTTGTGCTATTTTTTATCTTGCTGTTCACCCCTTTTTTATATTTATGTTTATCTCTCTCTATATATGTATATATACATGTGTAATTAATATATGTTTATTTATAAACATAAATTCATATCCATTTATATATGCATGCACACATTTGCATTTAAGTACACAACACACACACATATAAATCTACATGCACCTGCATGTGTAAGGGCATACATTGTTATAGACATAAGTGCATATTTACACAGTTGTCTTCAAGTTAACGTAGTAAATATACACCCATAAACTTGATCTTTGAAATAGATACTAATATATATGAGGGTATGCATACTTTAAACATACATAATTATCCAAATCAGTAACTACTACTCATATAGACATACATGTTGAAATGAACCTGTTCATTTACATATTCATAGCATACGTTTGTATGCATACTCACATTTAAATAAAATCCTAATTTTCAAAGGAGTGAATTTGAAATGCAAATAATGGAATTTGATTTGCAAAAGGGGAATTTGGATTACCAAAACTGTATTGGACTTCGTAAAAAAATGTGTAAGGATTACCTATTAATGTGTAGTTAATTGGATAATATTTTAATTTAATAATGTTGTAAATAAAGTGTTGGAAAATGAAGATTTTTTAATTATTAAGTAATCTGGAAACATACTTTTGCACCTATTATACAAAATGATTAAGAATTTTAAATTACAGTTATCTTCAAATTACTATTTTTGCTTACATTATTCATTTTTTATAGGGAATTCTCTATCAGTTATTATGCAAGAGATGAAGAAGGGAAAGACACTTATTTGTCTTTATTATCTGATTGGGATTTGGATGCTGCTTTCTTGGGATCTTCAGATCCATGTTTACAGCTGAAAGTTGATTTAAAACCTTTTGAAGATGGTAATGTAATATTTATGTCTATATTTAAAAATTCAATTTAAATATAGATTTAATTTTTTTTTCAAATTCAATCTTTATTATTTTTGCATTCTAAAGTAAGATAACTTTAAAGATTCAAGTAATTAGGGAAGCAGATGGAAAAGACTTTTCTCATTGAAATTATAAGAAAAGAAAAAGTGTTACCAATACATTGTTAAAATAAATTGTTCTATGTTGTCAATTTATTTATTTTCATTTCACATTTATTGATTGTTATGTTTAATATTCGGAGGGCCAAGTGAGATTGATTGTGATATTATTTAATAGCTAAATCCTCGACTATTAGTTCATACTTCAAATCGTAAAAATTACCATTAATATTATAAAATAATTAACCATTATAATTATAAAAGTTTTTAAATCAAGAAAAAGTTATAAAGCTTGCTTTTAATGTGGTTTTGATATACTATGAATTTAATTGGCTAAAAATATTTTCTTATATTACCATGAAAAAATACATTGTTTTACTACATACTTGATCAAGTTATGAAAACAGGAATTTTATGCATTAAATGAATAGTTCTCAATATTTTTCTTTATTAGTTAAATGTCATTGGTAGTTTTGTTCAGTTATTCCTTTTTTTTTTTTTTTTTTTTCATATGTGTGAATTTTTTATATGAAATTAAAATATTCAGAATATTAGATCCAAAAAAAATATAAGCTTTATTCTTACTTTTAATTAAGTAATTGCTTTGATTTCAATTTTGTAATTTAATTATAAATAAATTAGAAAAAATTCTATGAATTCATATGAAAAAGATTTTGTGGATGTACCAGTTGTAGAATAGTGCATTTTAATCAGTAAATATTTGACATAAATATGTAAGGAAACTTAAATAATGTCATTAATTTTTATAGTGCTTTATTATTCAAAAGTATGTAAAAGTACCATAAAAAAATACCTCCACATCATTAAAATTTATATGTTAAATGGTAGTTTCTTAAATTTGACCAAGATCAAAATTTTAAAAAACAAAATAAAAAATTCATAACAAAAGAAATAGTTAAAACTACTGAAAACAACATATTTCAAAAATTTAGAAGTTAAAAGTTCATACACCTCTCAGTACTGGTATGTGAATAAAAAGTTTTTAAGTTAATTGGTACAATTAGGTGTAATCGCCTGGTAGTGTGGTTACTACAAATTGCTTAACTACATTTTTCTTTCCAGTTCATTTCTAAATAATGACAAATTAGATGGTCTTGAGATACTCACTTAAAAAACTTTATTTTGGGTTTCTGGAAAAACATTGTCTGAGTGAGTGTCTGAAAGAGAACCATGAATTTGGATAGCATTACTAAATTTTATTTTCATACTATGAAAATTTTTAAGAGTTATCTTTTTTTTTTCTCTTCAAAGCACATGATTTTTTTTTTTGAATAGATGAATTTCTGTATAGCAATTGTAAATTACTTCAAAAAAAAAATATTGGGATAAATTGATTTGAAATATATTTGTTTTCAAGTTATAAAATATTATTGCATTTTGTAGTTTATTTTAAATTGTTATTCAATTAAGCTATTTTTTTTCTAAACATCACTAAGCGAAAGTTGTATTTTCATGTTGATTACAATAGAGTCTGCTTTTTATTCGCATCATTTAATTAAATAAGTTAGTAAAAATTATTTATTTGTTTTTGATATTATTTCTGAATTAGCAATCTTATAATCTCTAATTATCAGCAGATAGTTTTAATATAATTCAGTCAATTTCATATTAACTCAATTTTGACTGTAAAAGAATAGAACATTTCTGTTTCATGTTTTCACTAAATCCAACTTTTAAAACAGAAAAACCATATTATAATTTAAATTTAGAAAATTTTATGTTGTTCTTATATCAACTGTACATGCTTCAAAGAAAAACTGTTACCACCTTTTAAGCTATTTTTATAATTTGAAGTATATCTCTCTGAATAGAAATTGAGATAATAGGTACTTGATAATAATTACACTGTACATTTTTGTATATTTACTGAGTTTGATGGTATGATATTCATGTAATTATACTATTATTAATAATAGTATAGTTGTAAGTTTTTTAACTTTTTAGCTATTTTGATTCCAAGATATCATTTGTGTGACTGTTTCCATTTACATATGTATTTTTCCATGACAAAAAAAAAATAAATAGTTTATCAAGATGTTGAGTAAAATTTATTATTCTTATTTGTTGAGATTTAATGAACAAACTATGTAAAGAATTCTTTGTTGAATTTCTTTTTTTGTAGAAATATTTTTTGAGTTATGTTAAAATGAACTCTTTTTATGCTATTAAAAACTATTGAATTCTTTTCTCAACTCTGCATCTCCACTAGTAATGTAAACAGCATTATGAGAATTAGTATCTTGATCAATGCAATTTAATTCTAATTTTTTTTTCTCTTTTAATGTCTTCATTCTTCTTGGTTTACTTGTTTAGAAATTTTTTAACAAAATAAAATGTACATTGTTGAACTAATCATATTTGAGTTGATTTTTGTTAAATAGAATTTTTTAGTTAATAATATTAACATATATCAAATTAAATTTATTTAATATCTATTCTCATTTTCTGTGTAAGCATCTCAAATTCTATGAAAGCTTACGGTGATTCTGAGATGACAACCATTGCAGATTCCCCATAATTACTAAGCAAACAATAAAAAAATGTATTGATATTTGTGTTGATATCTTAGCAAAAAAAAAAATCATTTTTGTTTATTACTTTTCCAATTTTGAGCAATTCAAAAATTTCCATCGATTTAACACAATTGATTTGCACTAACTTCTGCAGAAAATGGAAAATAATATGCTTTTTTAAAAATTAAAACATTGCATCTTTCCTTTCTTATAAAAAGAATTGTTAGTCTGCAAGATTTTTTACTAAAAGATAAACTAAAGTTACTCAGGTAATGTTACTCGCGTCCATAGCATATCTCAAGCTACACATGCCCCCTGGGTAGTGCTAAATGAGTAACAGCAGTGAAACTGTTGCTTATGGCATAAAGATTAACTGTCTCTTTATTGCCAGCTGCATTAGAACAACAACAGATAAAGCTAAATAGATAACTTTAGTATTGGTTGTAATAATTAATTGGTTGTAATTGGTTAGTTTTTTCACTTACAGCATTTATATTTGCTGCTGTATTAATTTTAATCTGTAGTAAATCATTTCAGCACCCATATTGATATTAAATTATCTCTAAACTTGCCCTACTTTAGTGAGATCAATCATTAATAATTTCTTATAACTGCCCTAAATCATAATTGTTGTATATCTATTGATATTTTGTAATTTTGGTTTTAATACATCTAATTAATAAGATCAGATAAAGCGTTTAATATGATGTTAATAAAATTCGATTTTTATAAGATCTTCGGTTTCAGTGTAATATATTATATATATATGTCATTTGATTTACAAAAAAAAAAAAACTCAAATGATGATGCAAAGAAAAATAAACTAAAAGAAGCAAGTGGTTCATCTGTTAGTTTTATTATTTGTGAAATGATGCTTATTGTATTAATTCATCTATTTAATTTGTCAAATTATCCAGTAACAAAAAAAAAAATCGAATTCTTATTAATAAACTAAATCATAAAGTTTTTGAAGTGCATTATAGTATTTTGTAATTGATCAGGCTCATTTTATTTTTGCATTTGTGAATTTAAGTGGTTGATATATTTAATTTTATTGCTGATTTGCAGGAATTCACTGTATAAATTATTTTGTATTTATAATAATTTTTAAATGTTTTATTCATCTATTTACTGATTAATTAGTAGTTGTGTAGAGAGTTGAATTTAGAAAATAAATTAGTATTATCTGTATTCATTAAAATTAATCAAAAATACTCAAAGGTGTTTAAAATAGTTGTAATCCCAGTATGTGAATTCATTAGTTTTTTAGATGTAATTAAATCGAATATCAGTAATTACATTTTTGTATATTTATATATTTTTTTCATTTATTCAGTACTTCCAATAAATTTTTAATATTCTTTTAGTATTTTTGTTTAATTTTTTTCTCACTTCCATATTCCAGGCCTTGAAGATTGGGATGTGGTGGCTCCAATAGATGTCAGTCGCAATAGCAATACTGGGTTTTTATTGGATAGATCTTCCATCACTGGCACTATCTTAAATCATGTAAGTATATTAATTACTCAACTCTATGTAATATATATTTCTAAATTCTGCATCTTCATGTATGCAACTCTGAATCTGAAAACTTTACTTTATATCATACTTTGTGCTGTGACCTCATATTGTTGGTTAATTTCATGATGGGAGGATCTCTTATTGGATTACTTCTATTACTGCTAATTGCATGTTCAGATGTTTAAAATAAACGATCATGTGAATGAATAAAAAAAAAAAAAAATTCTGCAGACAAAAATATTGAGTAGATGTTAGTTTGAGAAAACATTTTTTTGTAATATTTGCTAATAGAAGTTATATATTCTGGCTGGCACAATGGCTTTTAATATGCTACAATAAAAATAGATTATAAGGAACATATTTATTCCTCATTGCATAGAATACTTTAGCTTTAGCTATATTGTACAAACTCTAGGAAAAAATAACTATTTTTAGTAAATTATATATAGTTTTCTCAAAGGAAAATATCAGCATATAATTGATTAGTTATAAAATCACAAGGCATTAATCAATATAATCAATCGTTATATATTATGCAACTTATTATAATTCCAGGAATTATCAGTAAGTGATTAATAATTTCATATCTCATCATGTAATTCTTTTGAATTCTTGTAGATGGAAAAAACATTTAATATGGTTCAAAGAGCTTTGAATTTATCCGAAGGAGACAGTGAAAGTGAGAGTTTTAAGCCTGTGAAACAACCTATGGTGGATGGTGAATTTCATACTTATTTAGATTCTGAAGGTCGTTTAGTTAAGCCCAGAGAATTGAGATTATCTGTGTATCAACGAGGCATTGACCCTGCTTTACGTAAAGTTGTGTGGAAACATATTCTTAATGTGTATCCGCATGGTCTCACAGCCAAAGAGAGAATTTCGTATATGAAGCAAAGGTCATCAGAATACCAAAAATTACGACAGACTTGGCAAGATATGATTTCTAATGGCAATTTAACTGAAGAAATCCAATATGTAACTAATATGGTACGAAAAGATGTTCTTCGCACTGATCGCACTCATAAATTTTATGCTGGATCTGATGATAATAAAAATGTTGTATCACTGTTTAATATTCTTACAACATATGCCTTAAATCATCCAAGTGTGTCTTATTGTCAAGGTATGAGTGATTTAGCTTCCCCTATTTTAGTAACTATGAAAGATGAAGCTCATGCTTATGTCTGTTTTTGTGCATTAATGCAGAGGTTAAAACCAAATTTTCATTTAGATGGGAAAGCTATGACATCTTATTTTCAACAATTGACAGAACTATTAGAGCATTATGATTCCCAATTTTTCGAATATCTTAAAACCCAAGGTGCTGATGATCTTTTATTCTGTTATCGTTGGTTATTATTAGAGTTGAAAAGAGAATTTGCTTTTGATGAAGCTCTTTCAATGTTAGAAGTTTTATGGAGTTCTATTCCTCCATCACCTCCAGAAAAAGAGTTATCATTATATGAGGAACTTTTCTCTTCAAATACCTGTCGTCCACAATCTCCCCGAATTCATAGTAGGGAAAATCCATACACCAAAGTACGTGCAATCAGAAAACAAAATTCAGCATCCTCAATTCGAGGTTTAATGAAAAGTAACAGCAAGGAAACTAATGAAAGTGAAACAGAAAAGCAGACAGAATCGCATGCTGAATGTACTGAAAAATTAGAAAATCCACCTAATTGTTCATCCAGAGAATATTCTATATCTTTAAGTCGTAGAAATAGTGTTACAGAAATCAGTAATGATGATTCTCAAGATTATTTACCTATGACAACATCTATGACTCGGGAATTAAGGATGGAATTAGAAAATTTAAACAGGCAGCTACCAGGATCATTTCTGCAACGATCTATCACCATAGATTCTGAAGATTTGGATTCGCCTCGTTCACCAGATTGTTTCGAATCAACACGGGATAATTTAAAATATCACCAGCCGTTACACAACATTGATCAAACGGCTGAGGAGGAAGCTTCTGAAAGTTGGACAAGTGATGATTTGTCTGGAATGGACCAAATATGTAGATTAGGATCCACGAAAAAATCGCATAAACATCCTGAGTATTTACATTTAAATGGTAGTGATGGCGGAGAAGATCCTACCTATTGCTGCACTCCTGATGAGCAATTTGATATAGATTTTGATGTTCAAGTGAAATCAAGTTCAGATATTCCATGTAATGGAGAAATTTTGGAAAATGAAGAATCTGAAGATAAAAATGGTTGTGCTTGCCATTTAAAATCTGTCATACCTATTAGGCTAGTTCATAGTCCTGGCATTGATAATAGATTTCAAAGACATGGCAGTGATAGCTCTGATTCTTTGTCTGAAAGTTGTCCTGGCAGAATAGAAACTGATGAATATATGCCACTCAGTATTCAAAATGCTGGTTGTGGCTCTGAAAATAATATTACAAAAGAACGATTACTAATTGATGAAAAAAATTATCGTAAGAAAACTGTATTACAAAATTCAAGTGATGTTATGTCAAATTCTTGTATTGAAGCACTAGAATATAGTAGTAAAAATCAAAAAGCATCACTACCATCCCCTTATGAACTTGGAGGTGGTAACCCCTTTATGTTATTTTTATGCCTAACTTTATTACTTCAGCATCGTGATATAATAATGAAAAGTCATATGGATTATAATGAATTAGCAATGCATTTCGATAAAATGGTGCGTAAACATAATGTTCATCGTGTTCTCCACCAAGCTCGTGCAATGTTTCGAGAATATTTACAAATGAGCTGTCAAGAGCAAGATTCTGATCCTTATGTATGACACCTTATATGATAAAAAAAATTCATTGTTTTCATTGAAATGTTTAAAACAGTATTATTTATTCAAAGCTTTGAATTTTGTAGAATATATTAAAGATTTTATCGCTAATTATATTTAGGGCTAATATGTTTTATTATGTCAAAGTTCTTATGAAATATGTAGTGTGGTTGCTCTTTTAAACTCTTTATTTTTATATGCATTTCAGCAACCATGAGAAATTAAATGTTACTATTTTAATTTATACAAATGATGTATTAAAAAAATATACCAATCTATACAATTTTTGAGTTTTTATGCAGATTAGTTTTAAAGTATATTTTTTAAATCTGTATTATTGTTTTTAGGATATGCTATACCTTGTTTATATAAATGAAAAAATTCTAAATTTTAGTTCAGAAAAAATGATTTATAAGACAACATTTTAGCTTGTTTATGTTTAACTGTTACATATAAATTTTGCATAATTTAAATAGGATTTTATATGAACTATTATTATTATATAATGATTTTATATACATAAAATATTATTTTTCTTTTATGTACTAATTTGTTTCAAGTTATAATTTATTTAACTAGTTTTTGTTAAAATTTTGAAATAGCAAGTTTAAGACTTTTTTATTGATTTTAAATAATGATTTCAGTCAGCTCCAATTGAGTTATTTATTGTGACACTTATGTAATGTAATTTTTTTATCCTCTAAATTTTAAAATGACAGTATTAAAATTTTTTTATGCTTTGACTTTTATAAATCCTTAATTTATGGAGAAAAATTTTTTTATATTCATTATGTTATATATTCATAAAGCTAATGTTCCATTTCTCTTTATTTGGGTATAAGTTGTATTTTGATGCATTTATACTTTCAACAGCACATGGTTCTTTTACACTGATAACTATTTAGTTGAATGAATCCCCTTGGAATATTATTTTTATTGCTTAATAAACAAGTAAAAAGTTACATTATTTAAAAAAAAAACTTCATATTTTAATGTAGTTTTCAGTTATGGAATATATTTTTCTTCAAAATGTGTCGTTTTTTTTTTTTTTTTTTTTACAGATTTAAAAATTAAGAACACAAAAAGTTAAAATCAAATCAAAAAGTTTTAAAAAATTATCAATGATTTCAAAATTTAAAAAGTTTTTTTGCTGTATTATATAAATAGGTATAGAATGGTTATTTGTATTGATTTACATTATTGTTTATATGTGTTAAGTATTTCATCTTAAAAAAATTAAACTTTGCATTTATAGAATTGAAATACAAATATGACTTATTTAGGAAAATAAATATTTTTTGTTATATTTTTTATGTTGCATTTATATGAATGAGAACTATTATTTGTTATTGATAGTCATTATCTTTCCTAAAAAGTTAATTTTACTATGTATATTTTATTTTGATATGTCAAAAATGTTTTTTATTTAAACTAGTCAGAAATGAGAGAGTTTATTTTAAATTTTATTTATTCTGTTTAACTATGCATTCCTTACATGCTTTTAAGAACTTAAATGTGTGTGATTCTACTTGCCTGAATATGTAATTTGTAATGATTGTCAACATGAAATCTTATGTATTATAATATGTCTTTTATAATTAATGATCTTCTACAGCACATATTTTCTTCTTAACTGTTATAAAATCTAGTATGTAAATTCATTAGTTAACTCTATTTTTATGTAATGCATTTTGTTCTATTTCATTAACTTTGTTTGCTTTCTTAATTGTGAAGTTGATTTTACTAAGAAATTTAAACTCTTAACCTTAATTTCTCTTGATACATAGACACTTCTAATAAATATAAAATATTATAATAAATTATTTTTTGTAGATATATGTATTAGTTTTACTTCACTGTGCTTTTTTTTTTTTTTTTTCACCTTTTCCAAAGTATGTCTACTGAATATGATAGTTAGTTTTACAAAAATATCCATAATGTGTAAATTTCAGAAAAATTAACCTAGCAATAAATTGTGATATGCTATTTTTCAATAAATCAATAATGAAATTTTTATATTTTATAACTTGTATTATTTTATTTACTGTAGTTTTTCTTCATTCATTGAACTTATAAAATTATTTTACTTTTCTTTCTTTTTAACTGTTTGTTATTTAAATTTTTTCCCAAAACATTTTCATCTTAGTTAGAATTCACGATTCATTTTTTTTTTCTTCTTAGAACTTTATGGTACAAATATATTTTTTAAACTTATTCATATTAACTTCTGTGTATGAAATAGAGACTTCTATCTTTTTATCTTCTAGTATTTTGTATATATCATTTATTGAAATATTATTTTTGTTATATGCAGTTTTACCCTATTTCTTGTATGTATTTTGATTAATTATGTGATAGGTATGATAGCTTTATTTTTTATTTCTTTTATCTTACTCGTTTGCATGTATGCATATTCATTCATATAAGTGGGTGTATTTTAGTTTAATTAGAAGGACCAATATATGCTAAGACCACATATATCTTTATTATGTGGTATAATGGCATAAATAAATATATTTTTTGTTTAGAAAAAGTTATGCAATATTAGTGATTCATAGAAGAATTACTAATTATTTATATAGATTTTTTTTTTTTAAATTTGGTTGCATTTTAATGTAAATTGCTTATTATTTACATTTAAGTAAACTTTGTATGAAAAATATATGTAAACTATATAATTATACTTAATGTGTGTCAAATAAAAATTTTAAATTTCATTTGAAACATATTAAATACAATTATTTAATTTTGAACTTACAATCTTATGTATTTTAATGAGAGCAATAAAAATCTCTCTAGTCTTTAAAAAGCAATAAAAATATTTTGCCTTGTATGCCAATTTAAAATGCCTTAAGTAATTGCATAAAAATATTTTTTATCTATTGCCTATTTCTTCTCTATTTTTTAAGTGAACTTGTTAATCTTGAAATAAATGTTATTGTATGAGCTTTTGTAATCTTTATTTCATCAACTAATCTATTTTTCTGAATAATTAATTTGGTTATTCTCTGAATCTTTTTTTTTCCCCCCTTTTTCTTCTGGCTTTTTAACCTCATCTTTTTGAAATTATTTCAAGAAATATTATGAATTTTTGGTTTACTTAATACGAATTCATAACTAGCTGAATACAAATGCAAATGAATTGTAAATGGTAATGTTGAGTCATTTTAATTTGTATTTTAATAGTTATAATCAGTGACATCGTTCAAAATATTGTTAAAGTAATACAAATTTAAATGAGTTAAACCAAAAAATTAATTACAATCAATTAACATCGGTTTATTACTTCCGGAAAGATATTTTTAATCTGGATTATAATTTCATGTCCTTTTCTTTAATTTCTCTGTTTAAATTTGTTTCATAAAATACATCAATGTTTACAAAATAAGTATTGTTTACAATATGATCATAAACGTGTTCTAAAAATATAATAGAAAGTTATTTCTAAATTTTTATACAAAAAAAAAAGTCACTAAAATATAGATGAATATATAAATATGCTAGACAGAAAAAAAGCCAACTTCCAGAATAATACTCATTTTGTAAGTTATATATGAGTAGATTTTTCTGTAATCGTATATATATCCCTTACTCTCTTCAAGATCATGTATATCTCATTTTGGAAAAAGACATTGAAACATTGTCATCTCTTCCCCTTCCCCCCTTAGTTTTTACATGGATGAAAAAACAACAAAATTATTATTGTAGGTCTTTTTTATTGTCTTTATTCCCAGTAAAAACTTCAGTTGAAGAAAAAACTAAATATTGCTTTTATATATATTTATTATGTGAAAAATAATAATAAAACTAAAGATTTACATGATATCTTTAAATGGAATATTTATCTTCAAAAGTTTTTTATCTGCTAGTTAAACATAGCTGTGTTTGTGAGTAAAATAAAGCATACTGCTGTGTTATAAAATTTTTGAATAAATTAAAAATTATCTTAACTTTCCCAATTTATTTATGTATGTGAATTATCCATACAGTAAAATATTGAAACTTGAATATCCCATCTGTTTTTTGTGTTTGCACATAAAAATTTTCTCCATTCTTTTGAGACCATTTATTAATATATTTTCTATGTGTTTCCTACTGCTGGCCAATAAAAATTGTAAATTCGAAGAATGTTTAGTAATTTTCTTTGTTTTTAATTTTATTTAATTCATGAATTATTTTGCCATGTTTTAATTTTTAATATTTATGATGTGATGTCAAAAGTTTGGATTATATCTGTAAATTTTGTACCCAATATATGCATTTCTGGGAATTAATTTCACTGATTATGTATTTTACCTTTGGTTAGTTCATTTGATGCTTTTTAAAAAATAGTATACCAAATATTTTTATTTTTTTACATTGTACAATTTTATTTTTTTACATTTTCCTTTTAACTATAGATTCAGAGATTCTAAACAAGAGCTTGTGTTTCTTTAAAAAATATATAAATTGTCAGCTGTAAATTTACTAATTTAAGAAAACTTTTCTTAAATGTGTTTATTTTGATAACCGGCTATAAAATTTAGATGAATTTTTTTAGTTGATTTTCATTCATATTTGCATTGTGATTACTGTTTTTTTTTTTAATACAATTATTTGTTTTCTGCAAAATCATTATGAATAAAATCATTTTTGCTTAAAGGATATAATCATTTGTTCACATATTGTAAAACTACTTTTTTTTTTATTTACTTCTTAACTTTTGAGTTCTGAAGTGAATAATTTTACATTTCAATATGGTTTAAATTGTGTTTTAATTTGGAACTTTTTTCATTGATATGTTGCAAAAATAAGATTGTGGTATCATATTTTAACTTTATTTTTAAAACAATGGTAAATTTTTTATATGAAACAGAAAAAAAATGTAATTCCTATTGTTTTGATAAATTGTAAAAATTATGTTATCAGAATATTATAACGGTATTTTAAAATTTTAGAACTTTCTTGTGATAATGCACGTTAGGATATTCTGTGTACTTCATTTTTTTAGAACATTTTGTCTAAAAAGGTAACAAAATGCAAGAGCATGAAAGATACAATTGAAAACAAAGCCTACTATCTATATTAATTATTGTATTTAACCAATACATAATTAGAATTATATTAGTGTATTGAGCATTAATTAAAAGTGAATTGAAAATTCTATGAGAAACTTCATTAAACAAACAAGATTTTAAAGTTTTGTTTGTAAGGTTAATATGTAAATGTACAGCAGGCAAGGGTAATTATCTATTTGTAATATTGTTAGTTAAAACTATATCTCTTACTTTCAAATCAACGATTTTATAATTAAAAATTGCCAACTTTAAAAATCTAACATTAGAATTTAAATAAAATTGTCTTAACATTGTCCTTCCAATTATATTAACTGTTACTGTATTTTCAAATATAAATGATTAAATTTTTTTAAAGATATATGTTAAGAGTTTGCACTTTAGTGTATTATATTTTTAGTTTATGTATTTTTTTTTTTTTTCTTATTTAAAAAAAATAGAAACATTTGTTTAAAAAAAAATGCAATTATGACTGGCAGTTTTATTTTTTCAAGCCATGTCCACTGAATAATATTAAGAGTAATGTGAAAGTAAACAAATTTCAGTTTCTGGCAGTTTGTTACTGCCACAGTAACTTGCCCCTTATTATTTATAAAATATTTATGTAAGAAAAACTCAAAGTAATAACCTATTTCTTGGAATTTGTTTCTTTTATTAATTATTATAATAGTGTGTTAAGAGTTTCCATTATTCTATCAGATTTATTGCAGCCAATATTTTAATTTCTACTTCACTAATTAGTATATTTAATTTTTTTGTAATTCTCATACTTGTAATTCAGGGATGCAAAGGTATGTTACACGATTGTCCACATGACTGTAACATAGTTATATAATTTCAGAAAAAGATAATAAAAAAGTAAAAGTTTATTTCTTATATTACCTTAATTTAATATTTTTTTCAAATATTTTGTTCATTTTTTATAGTTGCCAAGCCTAAAATTTATTTTGGGTATTTACTATACAAATTTTATATTTTTCAATTTAATAATTCATGACCAAACAGTGTTTTCTCTTAGCCTATAAAGGTTTTCACATTTTAATGCATTGTCTTAGAGCAATTCATTATTGTTTATATCATGTTTACATAATGATATAAATTTACTTCATTAAATTAAATTGCAGATTCTAATCATTTGGCATATTTGCAAGTTCAAACTCTACTGATTTGGGCAAAAGTGGAAAGAAATGCTAAACAAATCTTCCAATGATTTTACTTTTTGAAAATAAAAAAATTCTTAAAGCTGATTTCAAATTATGTTATAATGTTGTCAAAACTGCTATCAAATATTATTTTAACATATGCAATCATGAAAATGTTGCGAATGTCCATATATAAATCAATGCAGAGCTCCGGTCTATACATCTCTGCTTTAATTCGTGCATTGTTTTGCGCAGCTGTCCAACCATTTATCTTGAAAGTGTTAGTAAATACTGCTGATTGATATATAGGACTGTGAGTCACGTATTTGCTGCAGTCGTTCTTTCCAACTGTTCTGAAAGAAAAAATGTAAAACTAGCACAAATTTCTTTATTTCAAAATATATAATTATTTTTTATACATACATTTATTAGTATTCATTAAAGAAAATGAAGTTTCTTAATCTTTAATAATAATCTGTTTATAAAATTAAAATAAGCATTAATTGAACATAATGTAAATTAAGCATAAATTGAGTTGTTACTCAACATTGATTAACCTCTTCAGGGATGAATTTTTTTAAGTAAAAAATAAAAATATTTATTTTTTGATTTAATTAAATATTACTCATTTTATATCTACAACAATTGAGTGAGCAAAATAAATGAATAACAATGATGATGTTCTCATCTGATGCCATGATGCATTAACGTTAAATTATGAATGAGAAAATTTCATGCATTTAAAACAGATTTTTGGCTTTGATAGAGCACAATTTGTGTTCTGATATCTTGGAGGATTTTTGAGTTACAGTATTTTCAGACGACTATACAGTCTAATATTACAAAAATAAAGTAATATCATTGCAAATATGATCATTGCTGATGAGTTCTTTGTCTGTATTTATTGCCGAAGGATTTTGTGGTATACCTTAACCTTTCTATTATGCGTAAATAATAATGAAAATGTTCGAAACATTTCTTTAATTGGATTGTGTCAAACAAAATTATTGTAATAACTGGCGCGGTTAAGGCCTTTGAAATATAATTGTCATGTTCAGAAAATTCTACAAGAAACCACAGATTTATCTTAAATTATGGATTTTTTCTAACTTATAAACTTTGTTTTAGTCGCATAAAAGTGACTAAAAACTGCGTAAAAAAATTATTTATAATATTCCAACTCGCATAAAAAAAAGTTTTGGTGTAAATAGTTGAAGTGATTAATTTTTTCCCCGTTTAAAATAATTTGAATTAAAAATGATTAAATGTACAGATATATAAGCCTCCCTGGAGAGATTAAATAATTCTATTGTATTTTTCATATTCAAGCCTCATCAAAAAATTATTTGTTGAATTTAACTTTAATATATCGATACTAATGAAAGTTATTCTATGAAAATTCATGAAGTGTCTAATCATTAACTTTGCAATAATGTGTATTCAAACTATGCAATTTGTGATAATAAATAAGGACATATTCTTTCTGAAAAATGTTCATGTGTCTTTGTAAATTCATGGTTTCTTGATATCTCTTCAGGTGTGGAGTAATTATGGTTTATGTAGTTCTCAATAAATTTATATCTGATAATAAAAATTTTTAATTAAATGAAAGATTTTATTATTTCGTCGTCCTTAAATGTTTAGTTGCTAACTTAATAATAAATGTTGTTGGTATTTTTTAATAAATAAACAAGCAAAGTAGCTAACGTGATCTTTCTCTATATAAAGCAAGATATTTGTTTCTTCGTCTCTATTTCTTAAAAACTACATTACTTAGAAGTCCAGTTTTTTTCCCCCCTCATTAAATTTATTATTTTTTATCAGGTGCATAGTCAAAAATTGTGAATACATTCTTACTATTTTTTAATTAAATAAAAGCTTTATTTTTTATTGCTAATGACGAGTTCTATCTGATAGATAATGAGTGATGTTTATGTGATTTAATTTCTGTTAAGTAATTTAAAAGAAACTGCTTGGAAAAAAAATTAAAAATTCTCAAACTATGACAATTTTGCTTGTTTGTCATTGTGGTCATCTTAGACAGTACAAAAGTTACCAACCATTTTTGCTTAAAAACAATCGTTAAATCAGTATATTTAATGTGTAACTGAGATATTTTTTTTCTCCAAATGCTACTGAAGGAAGTTGATGTTAATGAAAGCCCTTTCTCCTACATAAAAAAATTTATAATAATATATAAACTGGCGTTCAAAATTAAGAGAATTTGCATGTTTTGTCGGTTTTCTGGAAAAGCGCTGATAAAAAGGTAAAATTAGTGCTTTCACACAAAGATTAAATCTATGAGTGCGTGTAGATGTTTGTGTGCTCCCTTATTTCGTTGAATTTCGTGGTGGTTATGTATATACATATCCATAAAATATATTGTAGTCGTGCGTCATTTGTTTGTGCAGCTCGATCTGGGTGTGGTCGGGTTGAAGAACACAACTGTGTTTATTTACAAGCACGTACACATGGCAATAATTAGTAAACAACATATAACTCATTTACAGACATCTAATTGAAGATTCGTGGAAGGATTCCACTTCTACAAAAAAAAAAGCTTTCAGCTTTCTGGTGACCTTCATGCTGTAAATTAAGTTACTGTAAGCTGTTACTGTCTAAGCTGTAAATAAAGTTACTCTGGTACACGCTGGAACGCAAAATATACTTCCTCTATGAGACTAAGTATATTAAATATACTTAATCTCATAGCATTGTGTTAAATATTATTTCTTTCGGAATGAAAGAATGTAAAGTAAATGTTTCTCAATAGAAGCGCGGGAATTGAGCTTCTCTCAGTAGCAGCGCCGGGTGCATTGTCCGTCCTCTCTGGTGAGAGTCTCGACGTCAACGATTTCTTCTGTACGCAGCAAGGGGAGCTCTTGCAGTGAATAGGAGGAAACATTGTAGCGTAGGTGGGACCACGGTCACAATGTGAGTTTGGGGAGCGAGGTTTTTCATGCCCTTTGTCACTTTCAACTTTGGGCATTTTCATTGAAATCTGTAAGTATTTTTATACATAATATTTATTTACAAAATAGTTCCGTAATTATTAAATAATTTAGTAAAAAAAATTAATTCCGAAGAAAAACTAATCAAAAATTGTTTTATAACTTCGTCTGGTGAAAGCAAAAGACAACTTGATTTCAAAGTGAAAATGAGATTTTTCAAGAAAAGAAAATCAAATTTGGAATTCTATATTTTTTAAAATTGCGGTTATGCGTTTTGTTCTTGCATTAAATTCTAAATTTCATGAGTACCCTGTATATATAAGCATTTCATGGGTACCCTATATATCGATTACAATTTGTTTATGCTTGGTTTTTAGCTTTACGATCATTCGCACACTTTAGGCTATTTAGACCGGAGGCTACAGTTTAATGTCGATTCCGAACCATTAAAAAACATTCATACCACCACCAGAATTCGAACCTGAAGCACCAAAGGCCAGAGGGCCAGTCAATTGGCCATCAGGCCGCTCAATTTGTTTGTTCCTTTTTTTTAATTTTTTTATTATTATTATCTTTCACTTGTTTCATGTTCTTTAAATCCCCTCCTTCTTGCAACATTCGGTGAAATTCAAAAGCCGGTGGTCCAAATAAGTATCCTTCAACATTTGGATGATGGAATAATTTTGAAAATTATGACAAACTGGAAGGAAGACAGTTTCAAGTGCAGATTACTCTTTAAAGATACCAAATTCCTTGAGGGAAAGCCTTGTGAATACCATTCAAGAACCACAACCGCCTATGAAGATCGATATTTGTCCATTACAGCGAGGCGTAACTGGAGTGCAACAGCTTCTCAGCTTTCTGGTGACCTTCATGTTGCCACTGGAATCAGAGTTTCAAGATTACTGCTTTCAAAAGTCTATTTATATGTTAGTTTGCAAGAAGATCTGCTCCGATTGCTATTCACAGAAGACCAGAGGACGATCTCTGACCCCCGATGATCTCTGGTCCAATGTTGACCAGAGATCATCAGGAGACTATTTTATTCACTGATCAATCCCGGTTCATTCTAACCATTGATTTTCGACGTATGTCCTTCCAAAGAGAACTACTTGCTGCCTGTCCTCTAACATTCCAGAAGAAGACCACTGTGGCTATGGAGTTTGGATAGCCTGGGCAATCACCATGTTGGATGGGCTCAAAGTCTTTATCAGAGGGTCTATGATTACTATGAAGTATAGGAATGAGATGATGGAGCCCTATGTTCACCTTTCTTGGATGTAGTTAGAACTGATTTCATTTTAATAGACGACAGTGTACGTTCACACTGGCTAATCTTGTCGATGAATTTCTAGAAGAGAAAATTCGCTAGATGGAACTTTGGAGCACTAGGGAGAGCAGTTGCAATTCGCCTTCTAGAACTATCCAGGACTAACAAACAACATTGCTGGAACAGTGAAACTGGATACCACAGGGACTCATAAACGCTTGATTTCTTGTAAGAATTTATGTTGCTAGTGCTCAATAATTGTGAGAGGGGACCATAATACCTATTAACGAATTTTTGTTCCATATTTTAAGCTTTGTGTTAAAACTTCCGTCGCTGATGAGCAGGGCCGGATTTAGATGAAAAGAGGCCCTAGGCTATTCAACTTATGAGGCCCTTTCACCTCCCATTTTTAAGTTTGTAAATTATTATGTTTGTTTATTATTCATATGTGTAGAATTTCTCCTTATTTTTGATTTAGTGTTTACTGTTTTTAGAATACTGTAATTCTAATTTTGCTAACAATTTGAATGTAGGCCCCTCTTGATCTTGAGGCCCTAGGCTGAAGCCTAGTTACCCTATAGGAAACTCCGTC
Organism: Caerostris darwini; assembly: GCA_021605075.1. Classification (NCBI taxonomy): domain Eukaryota; kingdom Metazoa; phylum Arthropoda; class Arachnida; order Araneae; family Araneidae; genus Caerostris; species Caerostris darwini. Next base: position 28,652 of record BPLQ01010246.1, read on the forward strand.
CCTGCTGATGAGTCTTCGCTCGATCATGCGTGTGTTCCAAAATTATTTCTTATCAACCCAGGTACAAACCTAATTTCATTACAATCTGATCAGTAGTTTTTGAGGTATTCAACCAAAAGTGGAAATTTTTTAATTTAAAATATGATATATGACATTCTAAATACTAGAGCATAGATAATATTCTTAAACTGTACTTCAAAGCTGTGCAATTGTTTATCGATTTGAATGAAAATGGATGAAACAAGATTCGCAGCTTGTAAACTCTAATATCTAATTGTCTGTTTTAAACTTTCTATATCGTCTATATTTGGAGGACCATCTTAACAACATAATGGGTCCCAAATAATATACTACTATAGATGGCATAACTTTAAGCTTAAATTAAATTATATATATATTTCAGATTTTGATGAAAGATTAAAACGTGGAACATGATCCAGCTTTAGTATTTTAATAAAAAAAAATAATCAAATGTTTTCTGATTTATTAAAAACTAGAAAATCAAAATCTTTGTCAATAAAGTACTGCTGTCATGTTTTATTTATTATCATATTTTCTGCCAAAATCATGTTCCGTTTTAAAATTGCATTAAACAAAATGGATTTGGCTATTGCTAGATAATTGGCGCTTAGTTACTACAAAAATCAAACCATATACTAAAACATTTATTAAATTAATTCAATAATACACAGGAAATTCTTTTCTCTATTTTTTATTATATTATAGATAAAAAATTACATAAATATGCCTTATATAATTTTTGAGGGATTTTTCTTCCCTGTTCTGTGGCCTTTACAAGTTGTACATCTCTAGAATACATCATGCAGATAATTATATATATATAAACATATATATATATATATATATATATATATATATAAAGACAGAACTAGTAAGAAATAGAAAAATACAGGACAAAAAAGAGTGGACAAGGGATTTATAAATGCACAATTAATATGTAGAACAAAATAGCATTCGTTTTACAGAAATGTTCATGTATCTCTAAGGCAATTCTATCAAATTAGAGATACGAAAATCAGAAAAAATAGAAAAACCAGATAAAATAGAAAAATTGTTTCTAGATCCAAAGTACACATTGGTGAAATTGAATATCATGAAACGTATACAACTGGCATGTATAGATATGTGAAGGCCGCGAGTGGCTTATAAAACAACAACAGAAAAAAACATTGACAATAGTGGAATTGATACTGACCTTGCATTGATTTAATAATTTAGAATTTGTTCGATTTTTGTAGCATCGAAGCGCAAAAATGATTAGCCAGATGGATTCTATAGATCATGTTTTTATTATTCATGAATAAAATTGTTTGTTCGCAGATATATGTTAATCCAAAAAGACTTAAAATTAAAAAGATATATTAAAAAAAAATACAAAAATAGCATAGTTAGGTACCCTGAATCCAGGTTAGCGTATTACTTAATTTATTTTATATCCTAGTTTACAATTAATTTTTTTAAAAATGAATAAAATTTGTCTCTAATATTTAAAAATTTATTTTTTTTATCAGAGCAAGATTTTAAGTCTATATTTTAATATTTTAAATTTCATCAAAATTCAGTTTCATTTCATTCCTCCTTTTTTTTTTGTTTTTGTTTTTCCCCCATACGCTTTCAATCACTCATTTTTTTTTTTTTCATTCACTTTTTTCTTTTTCATTTCATTCTTATTTTTCGTAACTTTTTACAATATTTATTCAAAATAAAATATCAATTTTATGATGAGGAGGGCCACATGAAGAGCAATGGCGGGCCGCGGTCTGTGTATCCCTGATATGCAAACACACAAACATGCGCGTGTACATGTTGCATTTGGCCGAAATGTAAAGATAGGCAGGCTAACGTGACTGAAATAAGTATATTTTATAATACAATATGTGTACGGAAATAGCGCGTCTAAGTGCTAACACGTCAGAAAGGGATGGACAGCATGTAAATGAGAAACACAGGTTAAGTCAAATGAAACATATGATTAAACTTTTCATATAGATACTCCAAAAAGCGGCCACCAGCCGTAATTAACGATTCACAGTGGTGGCGCATGGATTGGCGTACATTACCAAAAATTGCAGGCATGTCATGCACATTTCCAACAGCAACTGACAGTTTGACCACTAGATCTTCATCGGACTCAATAGGACTTTAGTACATCATGCTCTTAATGTGCCCCCAGAAGAAGAAATCCCTGTCGTCAAATATGGTGATCGTGGTCGCCAAGAAACAAGTCCACCCTGTCCGATTCAATGTGGATCGTAAGTAGTATCGAGGTAATTCGTGAGTAGCGCTCATCTGAAGTAAGTTGGGACTTATCGTGCTGAAAACCTCTTTCATATGTGCACAGCTGGAGAAACATCGGAAAAAGTCCCCGCAAGATATATTGTAAAAAGATGTCATGCATGTGGCCTAGAAATGTGCGTGATTTGCCTGCAATTTTCTGCTGATGTACTCCTATCTATACGCCACCACTATGAATCTTTAATTACTGTTTTTAGTAGTAGGTGTGGGTTTCCGGGAGACGGAAGTACATCATCAGTGACGTCATCAGAAAAGCGCGCGTAACCGAAAGGGACGAGAAGTCATCTTGTTAGAGATGGTGCTTTTGGTAGACAAGGGGTTCCCCCCTCCCTAGAAACTTTTTCTCCGGTGGCAACGTCGGAATGTTGTACTATAAGAGAGGGGTTTTCGGAGAGATAGGAAATCCCCAAATCGCGATGATAAAATAAGCAGAATATGAAACTATTTTAATATGATTTCTTAATTTTTTTTTTTTTAATTAGAATATTTTATAAAATGTGTTTAGTAAAGGAATTTATTTATTTTTATTAAATTTGATTATTTTTAATTTTTTTTATTGGATTATTTTACAAATTTATATTATAGCAAAAATAATTATTTTCTATATGTAAAATTTATTTGAAGAAATTTATTTATTTATTTATTTTTTTTACAATTTTATTTTTTTATTTCAATTTGATTAAAAAAAAATTTTTTTATTATTTTACAAAACTTTTTTTTTATAAAGGAATTTATTTTTTATTGTTGCTTCTTTCAAGTTTATTTTATTTTACAAAGCTTATTTTCATAAAAGAATTTATTTTTATTTTTTATTATTATTAATATTATTATTATTATTATTTTTTTTTTTTGCAAAATTAATTTTTCTTTTTTTATACATTTTTAATTTTTAATTCCATTTTTTTTTCATTTCGATTGCATTTGTTATATTTTTACAAAATTTATTTTTGTAAAAGGACTTTATTTATTTTTTTAATTTATAATTTTTCCCTAGTATATTACTACATTTTTGAATGAATTAATTTTCCAGACAATGTATTTATTTTGTTGATCTGAACTATGGGGAAAAAACAGAGTAAAAATAAAAATATACAAACTATTATCGGGTTTATATAATATTATATACAATTGTACAATATTTTTTAATTTCACAGTATTTAAAAATGTAATCGGATGGGTTACTCATAATATTTAGAATTTAATGTAAGAACAAAAAGCATAAAAGCAATCTTAAACAAAGAAAGAAAAACTATAGAATTCCAAACAATTTTCTTTTCTTGAAAAATCTCATTTTCACTTAGAAATAAAACTGTCTTGGCGATCTTACAGTACGATAATTTTTATTTTATTTCACAGTACGATAAATTCTTTTTTATGGCATGGCACGAAATGCGTATTTATTTTTATTGTAACCCTACTACCCACTACTCGTTTGCGCGGGAAAGAAGTTAAGAAGTGCTTCGTTCTCTTTCATTTTTTATCCATTGGCATCTGCTAAATATATATATTTATTTCTAAAATGCATTTAATTTTGTTATCTCCTAGATGTTATGAAAACCTGTTTTAATCAATTTAACAATTATTCTTTATATTACTTATCAATTATTGTTTTCTTTGTCTTGAGGCGTCGTTCAAATAGTGTCCTGTGTATTAAGCATTCCTTTTATACTAATTATTTTACCATATTTTTATGGATATGGTGTTATTTATATATTTTATCTTTAAAAATTAATTAATAATAAATGTAAGTATTTAAATTATTTATTTAACATTAAAATTTTGTCAACCATACGTATTAAAAATTATCTTAATTTAATAATAATGATAATGAATCACTTAGTACTTTAATTTAATATTAAAATTAATTAATTGTAAAGTGTTATTTAACTTACAAGAACGCATCCAGCGAACCTTGTTTTAAAAACTTTATCTATCTTAACATTTATGTGATCTTATTTATTTAATAATAATGATAATGAATCACTTAGTACTTTAATTTAATATTAAAATTAATTATTAATTAATTAACTAGGAAATTAGGGGGGGGGTTAAGAACTAGGAAATCTCCCCTAGTTTAGAAACGTAATTTGGTTTTTATTTTTCATAAAATTTTACTTAATTTACCAAATGTAATGCCGTAAATTTGACTTTTTTAATATTTACGATTTTCTAATATATTGCTACTTTAATAGGTGTACACTGAGTGTTGTGACTGACTATATTTCATCTACTTACTTTGTCTGGCGTTATTAGTGTGACTTCATTTCGTTGGTGTCTATCCTATGTTTATGTAATTGTGTTTTTGCAATTTTTAAATTTTCATTGGTTTTTTACAGTTATAATACACTATCTGGAAGAAAGTGACGGAACACCCCTCGAAAAGTAGAAAAGTCGACAATACAGCTGACACATGCGCAATAATAGGTATCACGCGTCAGCCATATCCTATAAATACTCTGTGGAGTCGACTAGAGTTGTTTTTTGTCAAGATGCCGCTACGGGAAGAGTTGTCTGAGTTCGAGAAAGGTGTGTTGATTGGATTGCATCTTGCCAAGGTGTCAATTAGGGAGATATCCCGTCTCCGTAACTGCTCAAAATCAACTGTAGCACATGTTGTGTGTCGCTACAAGACTGAGGGACACTGTCAGAACAAACTCCGAAGTGGACGACCTACAGTTCTCATCAGCAGGGACCGGCGGGTGCTCGGCAGGGAGATTCGAAGTAACCGTCAAACATCCATGGATAACATCGCTAATGAGTTTAGACAAGCCACAGGTGTGGCCGTTTCGACCAAGACTCTTCGTATCGAGGCTCATAAGTTAGGTTACACTGGACGTTCGGCGGCCCATAAGCCTTTGATTACGAAAACCAACAAGAAAGCGCGCCTCCGATGGGCCAAAGACCACCGTACTTGGAGCCTGGATGACTGGAAACGCGTCCTTTGGAGTGGCGAGTCACGATTTACCCTTTTCCGTTCCGATGGACGTGTTTGGGTATGGCGTTTACCAGGAGAACGCCTTTTGCCCGAGTGTGTCGTCCCAACTGTAAAGTTTGGTGGGGGAGAATTGATGGTATGGGCCTGTTTCTCCTGGTATGGGGCTGGCCCACTGGTGAAGGTTGATGGTGCGATGAATGCCGATAGATACTGTGATATTCTCGACAATCAAGTCCTTCCTACCTTGTGGGCAACGTACGGTATGGATGATTGCTGGTATCCAGACGACAACGCAAGATGCTATGTTGCAAGAAAGACTCTTGATTGATATGAGAACAACAACGTTAAACGCATGGAGTGGCCGACGCAGAGCCCTGATCTTAAACCAATTGAACATCTCTGGGACGAATTGGACCGTCGGTTGAGGGCCTGCACCCCACTCCCCAAAAGCAAGCCTGAACTATGGAACTTCCTGTTAAACATTTGGAAGGAAATTCCTCTTGCCACTATGGGTAATTTAGTGGAAAGCATGCCCAGAAGGGTTGCAGCTGTGATCGCAGCCAAAGGAGGCCCTACCTCCTATTAATTTTAGTAAATATTGGTTTATGTCGTTATAGTGTCGTGTCCCGTCACTTTCTTCCACATAGTGTATCTTCTTTATGTGCCAGTGCCATTTTTGTACACATATTAGATTTCAAAATCTGCTTATTTTAGTCTCCTCTACCATCCTTTACATTTTTGCCGGATATTTTAGAGACACTCTGCATAAATGCCTATACAAATATAATATATTCGGAGTGAAATTCCCGACTACCGTTTAGTGGTTGACTTCCCGTGATGTGATGATTGCAAAATTCTCTTTTAAATGTTTAAATTAGACCTTAGAATTTGTTCGATTTTTGTAGTACCAAAGCACAAAAGTAATTAGTCATTTTTTTTTCTAAAGTTCAATGTGAGACGTACTCAGAATTCATAACTGAGACGGTAAAAGCTGATCCTTAAGATGTAATACAAAATGAACTCCATAGTACGTGATTTACAACTATTGTTGTTTTTGTTGTTGCTTATCTCACTTGGCCGACAGCGGCATCTATATCAAGTTCATGAGCCCGTGTGTGTCTCATGGAAGGAGAGAAGTGTGGGGCAGCTTCTGTTGTGATGGAGCACCCATAGATGGAAGTCTGACCGTGTCGCTGAAGAAGGAGAGCAATGTCTTACGGGAGGACTTTCAGGGAAATACCCCGCATTTGCGTATAGTATGGGAGAGCACCCAGAAAACTCCCACCAAGTAGTCCGACTAACGAGACAAGATGCTGAGCATCACAAACGCCATCAAGTCTCTTCGCTTTTTGAAACAGTGTCTAGAACAAAGCCGCCAGTGGATTGAACCTCAGTCCTAATGCTCACCAGCAGCGTATGTTGCCATTGAATCACGAATCGGGCATTTACAGTTGTGTAATAGTAAGTATAAGTATATAGTATATATAATAGTATCTCGGCAAGAAAATTAATGGCTATTCACGTAAAAAGCTTTACTTTAATAACGTATTTGATCACAATGAAGCTGCTCGCACTGCAATAGCTGCAGGAACAATATAGGAGTTTTAATAGCAGCGAATAGCGAATGCAACAGAGATCGAAACTCGATCCGCCTAAAGGCATCCAGGTGGAGCTGACTCAGCAACTGCCAGTTTAAACACTGCATCTAATGGAATGGGTTCGGAAGGGAATCTCAACTTCCTTTTTTTTTTTTTTTTTTAAATCTCGTTTTCTCTCTCTTACTCTCTTTGCTTTTTCACTCTCACTACTTTTATTTATTTATCATTATTTTGTTTTTCTACTTCTGATATTATCACTTCAGTTACTTGAAATGGGGGAAAAAAGAAAAAAAAACTAGTTCTAGATAAAGTTCGCTTTACGGCAGAAATAAATTAGCCGCCCGCACCGTTAAGCGATTCTGTTTCATATATACTCGTACGTTTTATTAAGTAATTTTCCAAGGACAATATTTGGTAATTCTTTTTTTTTTTTTCCTTTTTTATATTTAATCTGACCTTCTTTATTTTATATTTTGATTTCTGTAAAGTAATATTAAGTAATGTAATTTGTAGTTAAAAAATTGTATTAATTTAGACACAAAAATAAAAATGTAAAGCTCATTTTAAAAATGAATTTAATCATTTTTTAAAATGCATTTATATAAAATCAGTTTGTTTTAGTTGAGAGTAAATGATGAAGGCTTAAATTACTCAAGTTTAATTGTTAGTCTTAATTTATAGATTTTAGCAGAAGTTTTTATTAAAAGTATTCAAAAGATTTTGAGTTATTCAATAAAATTATTTATTACTCAAAATGATCAAATCCAAGTAAAAAGTATATATATTATATATGTACTCGTTCATTTAAAAATGATAGAAAGATTTTTTTTCTCCGAATTTATTGCATATTCTTTCAAATTAAAACTATCTAATTTCTTATAAAATCATTTGATATTAGTAATGATAAATCATTAATGTTTCATTTTTACCTCTAATATTTAATGAATAGGCTGAAGAGGTCTGGTGGATAGCATTTAATTGAGGAGTTGTTGAAACTGAGGAAATTAAAAAGAAAGTTGTTAAAATGATTAAATAACTGAGGAAGTTGTTAAAACTGAGGAAGTTAAAAAGAAAGTTGTAAATGATTAAATAACCGAGAAAGTTGTTAAAACTGAGGAAATTAAAAAGAAAGTTGTTAAAATGATTAAATAACTGAGGAAGTTGTTAAAACTGAGGAAGTTAAAAAGAAAGTTGTAAATGATTAAATAACCGAGAAAGTTGTTAAAACTGAGGAAGTTACAAAAGAAAGTTGTTAAAATGATTAAATAACTGAGGAAGTTGTTAAAACTGAGGAAATTAAAAAGAAAGTTGTTAAAATGATTAAATAACTGAGGAAGTTGTTAAAACTGAGGAAATTAAAAAGAAAGTTGTTAAAATGATTAAATAACTGAGGAAGTAGTTAAAACTGAGGAAGTTAAAAAGAAAGTTGCAAATGATTAAATAACCGAGAAAGTTGTTAAAACTGAGGAAGTTAAAAAGAAAGTTGTTAAAATGATTAAATAACTGAGGAAGTTGTTAAAACTGAGGAAGTTAAAAAGAAAGTTGTAAATGATTAAATATCTGTGAAAGTTGTTAAAACTGTGAGTTGTTAAACTGAATCAACTGAGGAACTTATGTTCGAAAACTTGACAGCAATGTCGAAACGATAGCTCTCGTGTCTATGCCGGGCATGGACACGATACATTTGTAGGCCGAAACATCCTTCCTTTGGGCTCAGGGAAGACAACGTGTACCACCTATATTAGGGGGAGGGCGTTCGTTCATAACTCCGGTGATAAAATTTAGATGCAGCATAGCAATTGAATCTTCTGCGTATTACGTAAAATAACCTTATACAAAAGGTTTTTATTTTTTTCTGAGATTTTTCAAAAATAATGAGAAACAATTATTTATTTGAATAACCAAAATGAAGATTCTTATTTTGTTTAAAAAAGTATTTCAGTTTTTATTATTTAATTTATAATTTAAAAATATTTTTAGTCTAACTATCCGAACGTTAATATACACTGAAGTGACAAAAGTCATGGGATACCTCTTAATATCGTGTCGGCCCTCCTTTCGCCCGGCGAAGTGCAGCAACTCGACGTGGCAGGGACTCAACAAGTCGTTGGAAGTCTTCTGCAGGAATATTGAGCCATGCTGTCTCGATAGACGTCCATAATTGTGAAAGCGTTGATGGTGCAGGATTTTGGGCACGAACAGACCTCTCGATGACGTCCCATAAATGCTCGATGGGATTCATGTCGGGAGATTTAGGTGGCCAGATCATTCGTTGGTATTGTCCAGAATGTTCTTCAAACCAATCGCGAACAGTTATGGCCCGGTGACATGGCGCATTGTCATCCATAAAAATCCCATCGTTGTTTGGGTACATGAAGTCCATGAATGGCTGCAAGTGATCTCCAAGTAGCTGAACATAAGCATTTCCAATCAATGTTCGGTCCAGTCACACCAGAGGACCAAGTCCATGCCATGAAAAAACAGCCCACACCATTACGGAGCCACCACCAGCTTGAACAGTGCCTTGCTGACAGTTTGGGTCCATGGCTTCGTGGGGTCTGCGCCACACTCGAACCCTACCATCAGCTCTTACCAACTGAAATCGTGACTCATCGGACCAGGCCACGGTTTTCCATTCATCTAGGAACCAACCGATATGCTCATGTGCCCACGAGAGTCTCTGCAAGCGATGTCGTTCTGTCAGTAAAGGCACTCGAGTCGGTCTTCTGCTGGAATAGCCCAAGAAAGCCAAATTTCTCCGCACAGTTCTAACCGACAAGTCCCTTGTACGTCCCACATTGATTTCTGCTGTTATTTGACGCAGTGTTGCTTGTCTGTTAGAATTTACGACTCGTTGCAGACGTCGCCGGTCTCGGTCGTTGAGTGCAGGTGGTCGACCACTGCGCTGTCCATGGTGGGATGTTATGCCTGAAATTTCATACTCTCGGCACACTCTTGACACAGTGGATCTGGGAATGTTGAATTCCCTAACGATTTCCGAAATGGCATGACCCATGCGTCTAGCTCCAACTAACATTCCGCGTTCAAAGTCTGTTAATTCCCGTCGTGCGGTCATCATCACGTCAAAACCTCTTCACATGAATAACTTGAACAGAAATGAAAGCTCTGCGAAAGCACTGCGCATTTATACCTGTTCTACGCGATGCTACTGCCATCTGAAAATTTGCATATAGCTATCCCATGACTTTTGTCACTTCAGTGTATTTGCGCAAAATGTTCTACTCATTTAATTAGACAGACTTGGAAAACTGAAATAAAAGCATTCTATTAGAATAAAAATGCATAACTTTAAAATACTACAAACTCAAACATGTTTAATGATTTAGTTGATTTTAACCATATCCATCAAATGAATCTTAATTTCTTCAGAGACATTGACACAGATGTATTCATTTATTTGTATAATTAAAATTTTTGTAATTGAAAAAAAAAAAGTTAAAATGAAATTTGTTTATGATTTACTCTGATGCTCACAATTAAGAGAATTTACATATTTCGTCGATTTTCTCAAAAAGTATTGAACGAAAAGTAAAGTTAAGACTTCCAAACAAAGACGCTAAACTTGCTAATCCAACTATGCTTCGAAACAAAGATACTAATCCAAATGTGCTTCCAAACAAAGCTGCTTTCTAGTTTCGTATTCCTAAGCATATATGTGTGTGTGGGAATAGGTACACATAGGATTAGGATTTAAAGCCACACGGTGCAGTTTCCGCTTTTCTTTCACTCAGACCCCTTGATAAATTTTGTGTCTTTTTTTTTTTTTTTTTTTAATTTTTTTTTTTTATTAATATTAGAGAGTTTTTGCATACCGTATTTTGGACGTCCGTTAGCTTTTTCTCCCTAGCGCGCATGCTCATAAGAAATTGCGCATGCGTATCTTTAATAATGTTTCCTATGAGCATGCGCGCTAGGGAAAAAAAGCTAACGGACGTCCAAAATACGGTATGCAAAAACTCTCTATTCAGTGAAATCAAAAACGTACAGTTAAAACGAGTAACCACTGATGATGGAATAAGGTGTTTAATAGTGGGAAAATCAAAAGCAGAGCAATCTCAAGTGCAAATTGCTAGAGACTTAAATGTAACGCCCAGTGTCGTGTTCGACTTATGAAAACAGTTTAAAGAAACTGTATTCGCAAAGAGAAAGCTTGGGCAAGATCATCCAACAGCCACGATCTCAAATGACGATCATACACAGTCCAGCCCCATTAATGTGACCACCTGTCAAATGCCAGAATAACCACCTTTGGCAGAGCGGACGAAACAACAGCGATTAGCGGAAAGCAACGATTGAAATGCTTTCCGATGCCCTAGGACATCCTTTATATACACTCCACTGCAATGTGCTGCTACCTGTCTTTTGTGATTGGTTATTTCACGTTGACGTCGAAAGTAAGTGGTGGTCACATTAATGTGACTGGACTGTGAATTAGTCTATTACAGCAAGCCGTAATTGGAATCCAATAACTTTTTAGAACTCTTGTGACATTCATGCAGCCACAATAACCTGAGTTTGAAGAATTACTATCTCCAGAAAACAAGAAGACCTGCTGTTTGCGTTTCGCTCTCTAACTGCGCACAAAGAGCCTATTTAGTATTTTACAGAAAATATCGATTTTGAACCAGAGATCTGGGAAGGGAATCATTATTTACAGAAGAATCTCGACTCAGCCTAACCAATGCTTATTGACGTACGTTCGTCTAGAGAGAATAAGAGACCAACTACTTATCCTCCAAAAACCGTAAACGAAACCACTATGGCAATAGAGGTTTAACTGTAAGACATGCATCATGTTGGAAGGCCGTCCACGTCTTTGTTAAAGGTTCTGGGACTGCTGTGAAGTGCAGAGACGAGATTTTAGAGGTACATGATCACCTTTTAAAGAATCCAGTGGACCATGATTTCTTTTTAATGGATGTTGGTTCTTATTTAATTTAAGCCCGTCCATCTAGGGTTCTTCTGGTCGAGAATTTCTGGATATTTCCCAGATAGATTGGAAAATCAGATCTCTAAGTCTACACCTTATAAAGCATATCTTGGAAGCTATTAGGAGAAAAATTTCGGCCCATCTTCCGCCTCCGAGAACCCTCCAGTTTCTGAGAACAGCTGTGCTGGAGAAATAGGACATATAAAGAACACATAAACTGCTTGATTTCCAGTACGAATTCCTGTTGTGATATCTATATAGCCATAAGAGTGAACCTTATTCCCTATTAACCCTTTTTGTATTCAATATTGTAATTTAGAACATTTTACTTACTCATGATCATACGTGTACACCATATCTGTTGCGTGGTTACTTTATTTGTACCATATCAATCTATGTTATGCATGTATTTGTACTATAACTATCTATATTTGTACTCTACTAAACTGTATTTGAACTATATAAACCTATTTACACCAAATTTTTTAAAAATCTGTTCAATAGTTCTGGAGATATTGGACTAAAAGTGAAATTCTCTTAATTTTGAACACCAATCTACACTACCCAAACAAACAAAATTTTCTCTACGCAAACAAAAACGAATTACTCAAACAAACAAAATTTTCTGAAATCATTCAAATAATAAAAACAAAGAATTTTTCTTACGTTATCACTGATAATTCTAAGTGGTTTTAATCTATACATATAAAGGTTATTAACCTAAAAAAATGGAATTCAAGCATTATACGCAAAACAAATGTCCTATTTACGAATCAGTGGTAACGTAGGCCGCTGGTGAGCATTAGGGCTGACGTTCAATCCGTTGGCAGGCATTGTTGTAGACATTAGAAAGTTTTTGCATACCGTACGTTAGTTACCGTAGGACGTCCGTTAGCTTTCTCTCCCTAGCGCACATGCTCATAGGAAACTGAGCATGCGCACTAGGGAGGAAAAGCTAACGGACGTCCTACGGTAACTAACGTACGGTATGCAAAAATTCTCTATTGTTTCAAAGACGAGGAGGCTCGATGGCGTTTGTGATGTTCAGCATCTTGCCACATTAGTTGAATTACTACTACTACGCCACACCACATCACTGTGCCTAGAGCTGAGTTGCCCCTTTACGGTTTGGGAATGATGTGGGTGAGAGTCTGATTGGGCTCTGTGACGCTCTACGGTCATAGGAGACCGGGACCTATGGCTTAAAGTGGATTGCGAACCACTAAAAACATCCATGGCACAGCCGGGATTCGAACCCGCAACCTGTGCTACTCATTAGTCGGACTACCTGGTGAGAGTTTTCTGGGTTTTCCTCCGTACTATATGTAAATTCGGGGTAGTTCACCCTCAAAAGTCCTCCCGGAAGGCACTGCCTTCCTTCTTCAGTGACGACTATGAGTCAAGTCAAACTTCTACCTACGGTTGCTACATCCCAACAAAAGCTGCCCCCTTTCCCTCCATCCATGAGTAGACTGCTCATGGGGTGTTCGTCTCTCGCTGCTGGACACTGAGGATTAGTTGCAACAACACAAAACAAATTTCGTAACACCGATTCGCTACATTAGTGGAAATGTAAAGAACTGCATTCTTGGGACAAATTAATGTTCAGCGGCTATGATTGTGTATATTGTTATTTTTTTTAGCTTATATATTTATTGGTTTGCGGGGCCTGAATAACCGAGTGGCTAGCGCTCGGTACCACAGGTTTTGGGTTCGAGTCCCGGCGGTGCCATGGCTGTTTGTAGTGGTTCGGAATCCACTTTAAAAAGTAGGACCCGGTCGAATAAGACCGTAGAGCGTTGCGGGGCCATTGTTATTCCGCGTCCGTGGCTTATCTTCAAGTTACACGCGCCCCCTGGGTAATGCAAAGTGAGTACGTCTGTGCAGCATTTGCTTTAAGGCATCCAACACCAAGGTGTCTGTGTTTGCCAGCTGCATTAGAAAAAAAAAAAAAAAAAAAAAAATATTGGTTTGCTAATTTTTTTCTGGCTCACTTAATTTTTTCCGATATAATGTTATCAAATAAAAGTTAAAATAATTCTTCACTTTAAAAAATGCTTTCTTTGAAGAGAATAATTTAAGTTTATTGGAAAATGATTTATAACTAAGAAAACATTATTTGAATTCAATTATTGTTACAGAAATAGATTATAAAAAAAGAACACTCATAGAAAAAAGAAGAAAAAAAATTAGATAAAAAAAACAGCATTTAATTTTTAATATTATCTATGTAGAATTACTTTTGCTTATTAATTGGGTTTTAATAAGTTAATGTAATACATGTTCCCCGTATTTATTTAGTTATAGAGAAAAGAAATTTAATAAACTACTTTTTCTACATTCTGAAATAAGTTAGATCTTTCTTTCTTTTTGTCTTTTTCCAAATGCCTGACCTGAGGCCATTCTCCATAAGGATGCAGCAAATTCAGAGTTACCCAGGGTTTACCACTGGCAAATGCAACTTGACGCTGTTGTTGTTGTTTCTTATCCCACTTGGCTGGCCAAGCCCACGAGCCCATACGTACTCATGATTGAAGGGGAAGGAAGCAGCTTCTGTTGTGATGGAGCACCCGTAGGTAGAAGTCTGACTTTGGCTCCGTGACGCTCTTACAGTCATAGGAGACCGGGACCTACGGCTTAAAGTGGATTCCGAACCACTACAAACATCCATGGCACCGCCGGGATTCGAACCCGATACCGTGGCACCGAGCGCTAGATCACTCGGCCATTCAGGTCCCAAATTTGTGAATGCCAACGGCACGCGGTGTTCCCAGATGGTCACCCACCCAAGTACTGACCGCGCCTAATGATGCTTGACTTCGGTGATCTATCGAGAACCGGTATATTCAGCATGGTATGGCCGACAACTTGACACTTCATTTTGGAATGAACATTCTCTCAAGGGTGATTTGGTTTGTCACTCTACGGTCATTTTGTGCATACGGGGACTAAACAGATCTACAGTTTAAAGTGGATTTTGAACCACTAACAAACCTCTATACCACCGTCAGGATTAGAACCTGAAGCCGTGGTACCAAAGGCCACAGCGCTAGCCAGTTGGCCAACAGGCCGCTACCCGCTCAAGGTAGGCATCTGGGGCTTTGCACTATTCTGTTCGAGTTCAACGGGAAGATTTTTCGGTTGATTGGTTTGGTTTGGTTTATCGCTCAACGGTCATTTTGTGCACACTTTAGGCTAATTAGACCGGGACCTACAGTTTAGTGTTGATCACCTCTCCGGCTTACTGAAGTATTATGCTCATTCCCGGTATGGGTAAGGTAACATTTTGTTCAGCTTCCTTTATCTGGTATGTAACAGAGCTCCCTAGTTCAGAAAACGAATGCTGCTCCCCAATTTTAGGTATTGTTTTAAGTAATAAAATTTTATCTTAGATATTAGTTAGCAAAGATTAGTTATCTATATATTATTAAATACAATTCTCAATAGAAGAGAAATGTCTCTAATCGTGATCGTTCCCATCACTCTATATTTACAATTTAAGTCAGTGTAATTTAGTCAGATCACTTTTATAGTATATTATAAAATAACTAACTATAAAAAAGTATCCGATTAACACTTTCGCTAGCGACGGAGCGCCAGCTCTTGATGTGCTAAAGAATCGCGCAAAGAAGCGCTAAAGGCTCGTTCCCACCGAGGCGAGAGACGTGAAGATTCAAGAGGCAAGCGACAAAATTTTTTCGACCCCTTCACAGCGAAACGTCAGAAATAGCATTACGCCTAGTGAAAAACCGCTTCGAGTTGAAAGTTGGGCAACTCCAAGCGGCGGACTGCAAACCGGTTTCAGGCGACCGCGCTGTGGCTAGTGATTGGTCAAATTTTTTCGCTTGCATCTTCTCGCCTTGGTGAGCACGAGCCTTTAAGAATCAATCACTCTCCAGCCCATGGTGTGAAGGGAGGTCTCAGTAGCCAATCACGCATTCGTGTGGGAACCATTGCATCTCAATATTTTGTTTCCTCTTCAATCGGCAATATATGTTAGATGCGTCTGCTGGTATTGGCGTGGAATAAAGGTTAGAAACAAGTTGTAAAGATATCTGGTTTCGAATGTATAGCTTTGTTAGTTATTAAAAAAAATGTTGTAATATAAGTTGCAGAACAAAGTTCTACAGGGCCTCCTAAAAAGAAAAATACAATCTAATAAGCCCCTAAAAGGATGATGGAATTGCAAATTGTTAGCTGAGCTTTCAGAAGAGTGACTGAGTGGTTAGCGCTCGGTACCACAGGTTTCGGGTTGGCGGTTCCATGGATGTTTGTAGTGGTTCGGAATCCACTTTAAACCGTAGGTCCCGGTCCTAATAGGATCGTAGAGCGTTGCGGGGGCATTGTTACTCCGCGTCCGTAGCTTATCTTCAAGTTACACACGCCTCCTGGGTAATGCAAAGTGAGTAACGTCTGTGCAGCGCTTGCATTAAGGCATCCAAGACCAAGCTGTCTAAGTGTTTGCCAGCTGCATTAGAAAAAAAAAAAAAAAAAATTTCTTGTGTGATCAGTGTATACAGTGAATAATTTGAAAATTTTGTGAATATTTTGAATTCTAAAAGGGGTTGAATGTGAACATGTTAATGCTGAGCGGTATACCCCTAGCGGCGGAAAAAGTGTATGTATGCGCCTGCGTGTGCAGAACACCTAGTGTTAGTGTCGTGCCTGATCGGCAAGAGTGAAACAGCATGGCTGCGAGTGGCTATGGCTGTTACTTCCGTTACTGTAGGTTCCGGTCTGTTTTAGCCTAAAATGAGCACAAGAGGACCGTAGAGCAACAATTCAAACTAAACCAGAAGAGTACCCGAGTGATGTTAATTATGATAGCGATGGAGAATTCATTCCTCCAAAAGGTTTGCAATAATATCATTTTAACTAACTCATAATAATTCATTTATATTTAAATTATTGTTAGTGATAAAATATCATACCGAAATAATGCATTTTGTCACTTATTTCGTTTCATTTTTGCACATAACACGTATTGTAGCATTTTTTTTTCTTTCTAATGCAGCTGGCAAACACAGACAGCTTGGTCTTTGGATGCCTTAAGGCAAGTGCTGCAGAGACGTACTCACTTTGCATTACCCAGGGGGCGCGTGTAACTTGAAGATAAGCCACGGACGCGGAGTAACAATGCCCCCGCAACACTCTACGATCCTATTAGACCGGGACCTACTTTTTAAAGTGGATTCCGAACCACTACAAACAACCATGGCACCGCCGGGACTCGAACCCGATACCTGTATTACCGAGCGCCAGAGCGCTAGCCACTCGGCCATTCAGGCCCCTGTATTGTGGCATTAAGGCATAATTTTACCTTTAGTGCTCATTAGGTCCTGGCATATAGTCAAATATTCTATCAGGAAAGGCCTAAATATTACTTAGTAATCCATATGATACATATATTCATGCTTTATTACGACTTTACAATTATATTTGTTATAAAAAAATAAGTCTCCTTCTGGGAAAAACTCATTTCTACTAAAGCGCAATAACTATCTCATGTAATCAGCAGCGAAAGTGTTAGACATTAAACGTGGCTCATTAGTATTGAATGAAAACTTAGCTTTCTATTTTTGATGATTATTTTTAAAATGACCGAAAATCTATTTTAAAAGAGAATTATCTTATCAGGCGGATTTGAAAAAATAAACTCTAAAAACTGCCATGTCTTAATTCAAGTAAATACACATTTTTATTATCTGATTTTAAGTTTATTATTACTGTTGCGGCAATTGATTTGTTAGATGTTTGATACAAGTTTATTAATGTTATCTGATTTATGACTAATGATTCAAAGAAATCATCAATATCTATCGTATTGCAAAAGCGGCGATTGATAGTAACAAAAACACTCGTGGAGTTGTTAGTTATGCGGGTTTGCAATTGACTTGTCAACAGTGCCTACTTATGGTACCAGCTACTCGGACAGTTGCTTGGGGCGAGTCATCTTAGGGGTCACACCAAGGATCTTCAAATAAATAAATAAATAAATAAATGATAATAAATAAAAATAAATAAATAAATAATAATAAATAAAACATTTTTTTTTCAGTCTGAAGTTTTTAAATGTGCATGCATTATTGTTGTTGTTTCTTATCTCGGTTGACAGCAACATCTAGACCAAGTGCAAGAACCCGTGGTCTCATGAAAGGAGGGAATGCGGGACAGCTTCTGTTGTGATGGAGCACCCGTAGGTAGAAGCCTGACTTGGCTCCATACGCTGACTTTTTACGGGGTAGGGTTGTCAGCCCGATGCTCTATAGTCATATTAGACCGGGACCTACTGTGTAAAGTGGATTCCGAACCATTACAAACATCCATGGCACCGCCGGGATTCGAACCCGAAACCTGTGGCACCGAGTGCCAGAGAATACTCATGTATGCATATATGTATATGTAATTAAATTCATTTATCTCTTAGATTTCCCTACTTACTATTAACAGATTCAGTTATTGCATTAACCCATATTACTTATTCTGATATTTTCTCAAAACAAAATTGATCGCTGACTTAACAGTTTTGTTTATGAACTCCCTCCGTTTATTCATTTCTGTTACGTCGAAACCCAGCTTTTCCCGCCTGGGGGAGGTCAACGCCCTATGCCCGGAAAACATCCTGTTTGTGGGGGTGTCTGGCAGGGGGTGAGGGCAAGGGAGAGAAAGAAGGAATGTAAGTAAAACGAGTTGAAACTTAGCGACCGAAGGAAAAGGTTGGTGTTAGCGGTCTATCCATGAGTAGCGATGGCTGTATAATTCATTGAGTTCAACCCCAGCGACCATCAAGAAAGGTTGCTTGTTAGCAGTCCATCCATGAGCGCGATGACTGCATAAATAATTGAGTGTAACCCTCAAGTGAAAGGTTATGTGGGCAGTTCCATCTTCGAGTTTGATGACTGCCAAAAATAAAGGAGTTTTATTTACATACAGTCCACTGTGTTGAGTATTATTTCCATTAACTGAGTATGTGTCATTTTTGGAATTTGTTTCGTGAGTCCGAGCTATCGAACATTTGGTCCGTCGAGCCGGAGACGGATTTGTTGTGATTTGCACTGAGATAGAGTGATCCATTGGATTTCCACGAATGGTTGGCTGCATTCTACCATGAGTTCGGTAGGTGAAGTTTAATAATTCTAAAGTGTTGGACATTTAGCTTGATTTAGTATATAGTATAGTGTGTCTATTACTAAAGTATAATGTCTTTGATTGTGTTAATTGCCTTTGTTTGTTGTGTTAACTTAGGTTAATTAAGGTTGAATTAAAGTGTTTAATTTGACAGGTTTGTTAAATTCTGCAGTGCATTGTATTAGTGAAGTTTAGCTTGAGTTTATGTGTTAATTGCCTTTATTTGTTGTGTTAATTTAGGTTAATTAAGGTCGAATTAGAGTGTAGTTTGACAGTTTGTTAAATTCTGCAGTGCATTGTATTAGTGAAGTTTTAGCTTGAGTTTATGTGTTAGTTGCCTTTGTTTGTTGTTAACTTAGGTTAATTAAGGTGTTGCATTAGAGTGTTGAGTGTGACAGGTTTTGTTAAGTTCTGTAGTGCATTGTTTAGTGAGTTTAAGTGAATAAACAATGTCTGTTACTTTAAATCTAAAGAAAGATGAGCTAAAAGAGGTTGCTGAAGAGTTGGGCTTAACCATTCCGGTCAATGCAACAAAAATAGCTTTGATCAAACTAATTGAATCCAGTGAAATATACAAAAACAGAATTGAAATAGTGCGCAATTTTGTAGATGATGTTTTGGAAGAAAAGAAACGAGTTTCGGAAGAAGAAGAAAAGAAACGAGTTTCGGAAGAGCAAGAAAAGAAACGAGTTTTGGAAGTAACGGAACGAGAATGGGAAATAAAAATAGAGATAGAGAAAATTCATTTGGCCAAACTTGAAAAAGAGTTGGAATTTGCAAAATGGAAAAGGGATTCAGCTAAAACTTTCCAATTTAGCTATAATAAAGGAGTGAGTGATGACTCTTTGTCTTCCTCAACTGAAAATGAGTCATGGCCCAATAGTTTAGATTCTTCAACTTCTAATAAGAAAAATGTTAATCCATTATCAGTTGTGAAGCCAACAAACGTGTGTAATCTTACTTCCCGACCATTTTCCAATGTTTATAATTCAAGTTGTTTTGCGTCAAAGAATTCTGCACAGCAAAACAGTGCAAAAACTGACAATGTTCCAGAAAAAGGTGTTTCTAACAAAGTCAGTACAAAAGAGAATTTGAACGAATCTAAGAAATCAAGTGATTCAAACAACAACACTTCTCTCCACCAAACTCGAACCCCTCATATTCCCTCAACATCATCATCTGTGTTAGAAGCAAGTAAAGAGAAACCTAAATCTATTGAGTATCGCAGTGTAGAACCTGTGGTTCCTTCTAGGCCTGCATTACCTGTAAAGCCTATGATTGCTAATCGACCACGTACTTCTGTGAAAGAAAATGAAATTGAGGAGAGAGAAATAGAAAATTCAAATCTTATTCTTCAGAATACTGTGTTTGGCTTTGTGGTGTCTGGGTGCAGCACCACAGGAAATGTAAATAGAGAGCATTGTGGACTATCCACAGATAGAGTTGATTTTCCAGTGAGAAAAATTTACCCAATAGAAGGGTTTGAGAAATTGGAATTAACAGGTGATAGTGAAAATTCTACATGCGAGAAAAATAATTGAGGAAAAGGTACCAGTTGATACTCATGCAATTCAACACGGCGTTTACTGGCCTGAGAAATTACGAGTATTTGATTGTTCCTCAAAGACCTTGAATGGAGCTACTATCAACGGATCAGAGATAAGAGTGGACCCATCCCGAGGTGGTGGAGCTAAACGAGGAGACCGTGCTGATGGAGACATCCGTGGCAGTAAAGATGGTGGCTATTCCAGTGGAGATAAACGAGGAGACTGTGGAGGAGGAGAATACCGTGGAGTCAGAGGAGATGCTTTCCGTTATGGAGGAGATAGAGGAAGCAGATATAGTAAACCATCATATGGATGTGGCGGAGTCTATAGGAGTTCAAGCTACAGGAGCCGTTCAACTATGGGACCGTCGAAGAAACAGAGGTGGCTGGTAAGGGAACATGCCCTGAACCGCAAGTGCCATTGCCGAACCTCAACTGTTCGTGTGAGAGTATAACATCTGTTACAGTGTTTAATATGCTTCAATGATCCTCAGTGTTTTAATTTTGAGAATTCATCAACTTCTTTTGTGAATGTGCCTTGAAGCTTAAAACATCTAAGTAGTTTATTGGAGTGATTCGAAATCAAGTGATCAAGTGATTAAAAGACTTTCGTGCTCATCAGAGTTGCTACAATTCATCGATTGTCATCTGATTTCCAGTGATACCACATTAGGTGAGACTAGAGTTCCTGGCTGGAGAAAAGTATCCTGATCAACCGATCCAGATCCTTGAAAGACAGGACGAGAACTTTTCTGAACTGAGTGATCCAGTGTTGGTGAGAACAAATTGTTTATGAAACAAGTGACTGAAATTTCATGAACTATTTATTGAGTTTAAGTAATAATTATATAAAAGTTTAAGTATCTAAGTTACATATTTAGATTTACTAAAAATACTAAGTGTTTGTCATTTAAATTAAATTATTCAATTGATAATTTATTTATATTGATAATTTATATATATATTATTATTGCTTAGTTATTCATGCACGATAGAAATTAATATTGCTGAGATATTTCTGATAAAATCTATTCAACAAGAAAAGTTTTCAAAAGTCTATTGAAAGATAAGAAACTTATGTCAAAGAGTAAATTAAAATCTTTCAATTCCCCTTTAGATTTAGATGGAATCTTAAGAGTAGGTGGACGTTTGAGTAATGCGGAATGTAGTTGTGATAAAATACACCGTATAATTTTGCCTAAAAATCATGCATTTACTGAGATGTTAATTTCTAATTACCATAAAATATTATCATGTAGGATTATCTGCTCTTTTGTGTCATGTACGTGAGAAATTCTGCCCTAAAGGTGGAAAATCTATTTGTAGAAAAATAGTGCATAAATGTGTTATTTGTTTAAAGTAAAACCTATAGTGTCAACACAACTAATGGGTAGTTTACCAAAAGATAGAGTTACCTTGAGTATCTATTTAGTGTTTCAGGAGTAGATGTCTGTGGACCATTTTGGTTAAAATTGGTAAGGAAAGAAAGAGTATTGTGTGTAAAATGTATGCATGTTTATTTGCTTGTTTTGTGTTTAATGCAGTGTATATTGAGAGTGTTTCTGATTTATCATCCGAATCCTTTATAGCTGCTTTAAAAGGATTTATTGCACGTAGAGACAAATGTGCTAAATTATACTCTGATAATGCAAAGAATTTTGTAGGTGCAAACAGAGGAAATCAAAAGTTTCTTTTTAGAAGAGTAGTTAAAGGTGCCAGTTTAAATTATGGAGTTTAACTGTGTGTATACAAAGTGAAGTAATTTAAATTCTAGACCGTTGAGTCCAATTTCTACTGATAGTGATAACTTCGAAGTTTTAACTTCAGCCCAATTTTTGATCAATCGATCAATGAACGCTATTTTAGAGCCTAATTTAATTGATTTAAAAGATA
The DNA here is from genome assembly GCA_021605075.1 of Caerostris darwini. NCBI lineage: Eukaryota > Metazoa > Arthropoda > Arachnida > Araneae > Araneidae > Caerostris > Caerostris darwini. The sequence goes on from BPLQ01010246.1 coordinate 51,019, forward strand.
ATAATCTCAATAAGAGGCAAAGAGTAACTAAAATAGTTCAATTAGTGTGGAGAAAATGGCACCGTAGCTATTTAAGTGAATTGCATCAGAGAAATAAATGGGTCTTTGAAAAAGACAATGTAAACATTGGTGATTTAGTGCTATTGGTTGAAGATAATTTACCTACTTACAAATGGTCTCTAGGCAGAATAATTGATATTTATTACGGTGTTGATAATAAAATCAGAGTACTTAATAAAAATCCAGAGTGGAATTTTTAAGAGAACAGTATCAAAATGTGTGTGTTTTGCCTATGCCAGAGTAATTTTCTTTAGAGTGCTTTTGTTTATATTCATGGTATTATATTTGTAATTTGTTTAAATTTAGTACAATGTATACATATATATTCATTTCTTCAATGATTTATTGTATGTTTAGAGTTATCAATTTTGTATGTTAGAATGTATTGTATATTATTGAATGTTTAGAAAACATATCAATGGGTGGCGGTATGTTACGTCGAAACCAAGCTTTTCCCGCCTGGGGGAGGTCAACGCCCTATGCCCGGAAAACATCCTGTTTGTGGGGGTGTCTGGCAGGGGGTGAGGGCAAGGGAGAGAAAGAAGGAATGTAAGTAAAACGAGTTGAAACTTAGCGACCGAAGGAAAAGGTTGGTGTTAGCGGTCTATCCATGAGTAGCGATGGCTGTATAATTCATTGAGTTCAACCCCAGCGACCATCAAGAAAGGTTGCTTGTTAGCAGTCCATCCATGAGCGCGATGACTGCATAAATAATTGAGTGTAACCCTCAAGTGAAAGGTTATGTGGGCAGTTCCATCTTCGAGTTTGATGACTGCCAAAAATAAAGGAGTTTTATTTACATACAGTCCACTGTGTTGAGTATTATTTCCATTAACTGAGTATGTGTCATTTTTGGAATTTGTTTCGTGAGTCCGAGCTATCGAACAATTTCCCTCATTCAGAAATATACTAACCCAAATACCTTTAATGATAATTTTTTCATCGCTGTGACTGCTAGACGCCTTGTAACTTTCATACCCTTCAGACGTACTGCATTTAGCTCTCCAGTGGTCTCACGGAACTGGACCCTAATTTTAAATTCCATTTAATCTTCATATTACTAAAAATTTTTTTCTCTTTCTAATGCAGCTGGCTAACACTTAGACAGCTTGGTCTTGGATGCCTTAAGGCAAATGCTGCACAGACGTTACTCACTTTGCATTACCCAGGGGGCACGTGTAACTTGAAGATAAGCCACGGACGCGGAGTAACAATGCCCCCGCAACGCTCTACGATCCTATGAGACCGGGACCTAAGGTTTAAAGTGGATTCCGAACCACTACAAACATCCATGGCACCGCCGGGACTCGAACCCGAAACCTGTGGTACCGAGCGCCAGAGCGCTAGCCACTCGGCCATTCAGGCACCCATATTACTAAAATAAAATTTTAAAAAAAGTCACGACTTTTCAATTATTGGCTGAATCCACTCGGTTTTCGACTACGCTCTGCAACAACTTCTGGGCTTGCTAATATACAATATATATATATATACAGCGCTCGGTGCCACAGCTTTCGGGTAGAGTCCCGGCGGTGCCATGGATGTTTGTAGTGGTTCGGAATCCACTTTAAACCGTAGGTCCCGGTCTAATGGGACTGTAGAGCGTTGGGCATAGAGCTGACAACACTATCCCGTTAAAAGAATCATCTACCGTATAGAAATCTGCCAGCAGGCACACGGCCTTGGTCCACCATGAGGCCGTTGCCACTGATGATGATGATGATGATATATATATATATGTATATAGCATATAAAGTATCTTTTTAGTATCTTCTTAGACTGCCAGTTTCTCTTTTGTTTCTGCCTTTGTATTTGCTGTTTTTTATTATTCTTTTCTGCCATTTATAATTACCACATGTACATGTGTCAATTTTAGGTTCATTGTATGTTAAACAACCTAGGTAATAAACTTACTTTTATTTCTTTAAAAAAGTTTTCCATTTGAAATGTTTTAATTGCACTTAAAAAGGTTCCAGAAATTCAGCTTGCCCGCCTTTGCCTGTCAAGATTCATGAAAACAAATATTGTTCAAAAGAAAAACATAAAAACAAGCATTGACCAAAAGAAAAACCTAAAAACAAGCATTGACCAAAAGAAAAACATAAAAACAAGCATTGACCAAAAGAAAAACATAAAAACAAGCATTGACCAAAAGAAAAACATAAAAACAAGCATTGACCAAAAGAAAAACATAAAAACGAGTACTGGCCATAATTTTCAAAAATATGTTAATATGTTTCTTCTGTCTTTTCCGTCTAATTTAAAATATGTTTCTTCTGTCTTTCCGATCTAATTTAAAATATGTTTCTTCTGTGTTTCCCATCTAATTTAATATATATATATATATATATATATATGAATATTGAAAATGTGTTTTCATTCGGGGGTGTTTACTGGCCGAAAGACAGAAACAAGCTTGCGATTTTTCTCTCTTAAGGCAGGGATGTTAAGATCTGTCAAAACAAATGATCTCAAAGATTCAATGCAGCCTAATGGCCAATTGGCTTGAACTCTGACTTTCAGTACCACAGGCTTCAAGTTCGAAACCTGGTGGTGAAAAGGATGTTCGTGAGTGGTTCGGAATCCACGTTAAACTGTAGGTCCCGGTCAAATTAGCCCATAGTGTACAAAAAATTACTGTATGTAGATCGACAAACCAAACCAGAGATTCAACTGTAATGTATAGGTATAGAATTATGCAAAAAAGAAATCATGAAAGCTATCATCATCCGTGGCGCAACAGCCCCATGGTGGGCCAAAGCCATCTGCCTACTGGCAGATTTCAAGTCAGGAGGTATTTTCTTTTTATTAGGTAGGGCTTTTTTTTTTTTTTTTAGTCCTATGTCCAACAGTCATATTAGATCAATTCCGAACCCCTACAAATATCCATGGCACCGCCAGGACTCGAACCCGACACCTGTCGCACCGAGTGCTAGTCACTCGGACATCAGACCCCTTGTAAGCTATCTGTCATATATATATATTTCGCAATACAAGAACAACACACAATGCTTACGTTTTTTTTTTTTTTTTCGTTTATCGCAATAACTCACTTTAAAATGAGAACACTACTTCAGTGGGCCAATATACATTTCATACATTCAGAACACATTTTTCAGCTCATTAAATAGAATCTCACTAGATTTTGGAATAACATCTTTAATCAGTTTTGAGTTCATTTTGTATATACAGTCTGATATTATATATTTACGAAGCAATGTTATTACAAATAAAATAATTATAAGTATATATGAAGAGTTCTTGATTTTCATTGATGTATTTTATTAATGTTAGTAAAACTCCATTATACTCTTTTCAGTTAAAATAGTTTTAATTAAAAAAAACTTATGATATATCAATACCCAAGTTAATATGATAAAAACTTTTGTGGGAAAAGTGATTTATTCTAAAGGACTGCTCACTGATAAAATACTAAATAAAATCACACACTAATCCAGGGGTGGCCAACCCAAATGATCTTGCAGGCCACTTTGGAAATGCATCATAACTCCACGGGCCGCATATAAAATTATATGTCCCTACATTTGAATTAGACCAACTATAGACATTTTTTTTGGAGTGAAAAATTGAAACATAAGGAGTTATTATTATTGTGTTTACTATTATTCTATAGCCAACGGCCGTACCATGCTGAATATACCGGTTCTCGTTAGATCACCGAAGTTAAGCATCATTGGGCGCGGTCAGTACTTGGGTGGGTGACCACCTGGGAACACTGCGTGCCGTTGGCAAATTTGGGACCTGAATGGCCGAGTGTCTAGCGCTCTGGCGCTCGGTGCCACAGGTTTCGGGTTCGAATCCCGGCGGTGCCATGGATGTTTGTAGTGGTTCGGAATCCACTTTAAGCCGTAGGTCCCGGTCTTCTATGACTGTAAGACCGTCACGGAGCAAAAGTCAGGCTTCTACCTACGGGTGCTCCATCACAACAGAAGCTGCTTCCTTCCCCTTCAATCATGAGTCCATATGGGCTTGTGGGCTTGGCCAGCCAAGTGGGATAAGAAACAACAACAACAACTATTATTCTTACATGTAAATATAGATAATATAATAATAATGATACTAAACGCACATTGTAAAGAAATATATAACACTAAAAATGAAATATAAAAATATATAAATATAAATGAAATAAAAAAAATGAGATCATTAAAAAATATTGATTTTACTAGTGGGATATTTGATTGCGCAAGAGTATTATTTTATAATCAAAGTTAATTTTTCTCATAATTTCGAGAGTTAATTTTTTAATATATGGATGCCCAAATAATGCATTTTTTGATACATTGGTTTTCATTTCTTCGGCGATTATAAAATAAATATATTTTGTAAAAGTGTGATAATGTGTGTAATACTACTGTGTTCAAAAAGTAAGACCAATTTTTAATTTAAAATTCCCGGGGCTCATGGAATTTCAATTTTTTTTTCTTTTTTAGGTTGCTGGCACTGTCCTTGACATTGATGCTAACCGTCGATTTACAATTAGAGACCTTGATGATGATGATGTTGGAATTTCAAAAGGATCGGTTAATTCCATTTTGGGCTTCAAACGCGTCAAATCTCGATTGGTACCGAAAACACTGAATGCGCCAGCTCACACTTCATTGATTCTTCGTGACTTTTTCGCCAAAAATGAAACCCATATCGTTCCACAACCTCCGTATTCACACCGCGCGACTTCTGTCTATTCCTTAAACTCAAAAGACCACTCCGGGGACACCGTTTTGAGTCGATTGAAGAGATTCAACGTGAATCGCCGCGCGCTTTGAAGGCCATCCCTGTCGATGACTTGTTAGCATGCATTGAGGATTGGCAAAAAAGTTGGCATAAGTGTATTGTGTCCGGACGGGATTACTTTGAAGGCGATGAAATAAATTTGGAAGAATAAATAAAGAGTTTTTGAACGGAAAAAATAATTGGTCTTACTTTTTGGGCACAGTAGTTTACTTTTTTCAGTTAAAATTGTTTTAATTAAAAAAAAACAAAAACTTATGATATATCAGTATTGAAGTTAATATGATAAAAACTTTTATGGGAAAAGTGTTTTATTCGAAAGGATTGCACACTGATAAAATACTAAATAAAATTGCACACTAATCCAGGGGTGGCCAACCCAAATGATCTTGCGGACCACTTCGGAAATGCATCATAATTCAGCGGGCCGCGTATAAAATTATATATCCCCGTATTAGATTTAGACCCACTATAGACATTTTTTTTTGGAGTGAAAAATTGAAACATAATGAGTTATTATTATTGTGTGAATGAAATCATTAAAAAATATTTATTTTACTAGTGCGATATTTGTTTGCGCAAGAGTATTGTTTTTAAATCAAAGTTAATTTTTTCTCACAATTTCGACAGTTAAATTTCAAATGTATGGATGCCCAAATAATGTATTTTGTAATAATACATTAGTTTTCACTACTTTGGCCATTATAAAATAAATATATATAAAAATGTGATAAGTCTCACTGGCCGGAAAAATATTCAAGGTGTGCCGCGGGTTGGCCACCCCTGCACTAATCACCATTTTGCTTGTTTTCAAGGTCACAGTGAGACCTCGGAATGAGTTTGTTTCGCTGCTCGCACAATTCAGTGTGAAGTGAGCTTTAGGGGGAAAAAAGGGTGCAAAAGAAGTGACCGATTTTCCCTCTTTTCTTCCGTCAGGCGAAGTTTCGCTGTTTGACCTTGAACGCGCGCGATGTGATACAGCAGATACAGTTGCAATTCATTCTTATCACTGTTTTGATTATGATCTGTAATTGTTAAACCAGGGGTGGCACACTCAAATGATGTTGCGGGCCACTTTGGAAATGCATCATAACACCGCGGGCAGCATATAAAATTATATATCATCATATTAGATTTAGACCTACTATCGACGTTTTTTAGAGTGAAACGTTTTTTAGAGTGAAAAATGATACATAATGTGTTACTATTTTTATGTTTACTATTATTCTTACATATAAACATAAATAATATATACATTTTTTTGCTCTAATGCAGCTGGCAAACACTTATACAGTTGTCTTTGTTGCTTTAAGGCAAGCGCTGCACCGACGTTACTCACTTAGCACTACCCAGGAGGTGCGTGAAGCTTGAAGATAAGCTACGGACGTGGAGTAACCCGCAAATCTCTACGATCATGTTAGACTGTGACCTACGGTTTAAAGTGGATTCCGAACCACTACAAACTTCCATGGCACAGCCGGGACTCAAACGGAACTTGTGATACTGAGCGCCAAAGCGCTAGGCACTCGGTAATTCAGGCCCCCAATATAAATAATATAATAATAATGATATTAAACGCACATTGTAAACAAATATATAACACTAAAAATGAAATATAAAATAAACGAAATAAAAAAATGAAATCATTAAAAAATATTTATTTTACTTTTGCCTTATTTGTTTCTCCATATTTTCACTTACACTTAGCTTTTGCAAATCCATCTCAATTTGTGTGTTTGCACATCGTAATTGATGTTGCAGGTTAGCGTCCGTTATGTTTGAGCGGGTTTTGTGTTTGGCCAATTTCATTTTATAAAAAAAACGATTCGCAGGTGTAAGTTGAACCAAAACCGCTAACAACTTGAACTAAGAGTCTGGTTTGCTCTTCTATCAACAATCACCTGTGTTTATCTAGGGATGGTCACTGCGGTCGGTCTCTAAAAGTGAAACATAGAGACTGTTATATTAGATGTTCCAAGATGCGCGAATATCATGAGTTCGCAGAATATAATTTAATTATTCTGCGAACTCGTAGCTGTAAACTCATAAATAAAACAAGCAACAATCTGTCATATATTCACAGAAATAATATTTTAAAATCGAAGTTAATTTTTTCTCAAAATTTCGACAGTTAATTTTTGAATATACGGATGTACGCATAATGTATTTTTTTAATACGGTGGTTTTCAGTATTTTGACCATTATAAAATAAATAAATTTTGTAAAAGTGTGATAGATCTGACGGGCCGGAAAAATGTTCAAGGCGGGCCTCATGCGGGCCGCGGGTTGGCCACCCCAGGTCTAGATGTTGCTGTCTACGAAGTGGGATAAAGAAAAAAAAGTTGAAGCTTATCATTAACCAGTTATATTGCTTATTCATCATACATAAAGAGTTATAAAAAATGACGTTTTATATGAAAATATTAAAATTGCTGAAAATATCAACATAAATGCATATGCTATATGCGAAGAATCAGCAGAATGAATGTTAAAGTGTTTAATGAATTTACATCCTGCGCTAAGCACCATGCTCATTTCTGCTTGCTAAACAATTCGCAAAAAGACCACACAAGTATTGTTAGGGTCGTACTATTCAAACCCATATATGCATAGTTAACAACATTCTGTGGAATGTCTGATGTCTAGTTTAAAATAAAAATAAAGAAAACCGCACGCGAAATTTGCAGACGGTCTGCAGGAAGTGTAGATAAATTCATTTTTCATCTGCCAATAAGAAAATTGTTTAGCTGAGCACAGGTTTTAATTTTCAGGAATATTCAAATTAACTATAATTACTCTATAGCCGATTAAATAAAAATGCCATATTAGATTTTTGCTGTGAATGCTATTTATTAATAATTGACCATTATAAAATAAAAAATAGAATAAGATGATTCTACTTTTTCAGTCTTCAATTTTTCATCAAATAAAGAAGATGGAAAGAACAGTCGATTTCAACTATAAACAAATTGGCCAGTTTGACTACTTATGCATGACACAAATAGCCCACCCCATCCCTCGGAAGAGGATTTATACTCCGAGCTGGCAATCAACGTAGCCATTATTATTCGGGAGTACCACGATATTTGATTCCCTTGTACTCTTCAGGGGATACGACAACAACAGCCACTCAACAATAGTCCACCGACAAGAAATGACGTAGCATTTTGGAAGGAATTTTAGGGGTAACTGCCCCTTATTTGAATGCCACAGGGGTGAAAACCCTGCAAACTCCCACCAGACAGTCTGGTTGATTGATGTGAAATGCTGTGAACACATTGTCACGACCTCCATCGCAGCCTCCTCGTTTCTAAAACCAGTTGCTGCAATGAATGCCGTTAGTGGATTCAAATTTGAGTCCTCCTGCACGCTGTTTGCGCACATTACCATTAGGTCACGAGTTTAGGGAATTTGTTATTAGAATATATATAGAATATATATATATATATATATATATATATATATATATATAATAAACGGGCTAAACGGCAAAATTCCATTTGATGATAAAAAAAAGTATACTGAAATTTGTACAAAATATACAATGATAAAGTATAAAATGATGTTGCCCAGGAAATCTTAAAACTCTATATAAAATTAACAAACCGAAGGATATTAATTATAACATCCCGAGGATAATTTTATCAAGGAGTACATACCCTGAAGATATTAGAAATCAGGTTGTATGCTAGCTAGATGACTGGATCTAAGTCAAAGACACCTCCAGCGACGTATTCCGATAACATTAGAAGCAGACAGAATAGAGGCGGCGAAGTATAAGATTGAAAAATAATAATTCGGCACAGTGACCATTTTCATAGAGAAAATCGCAGTCACATGACAAAATCTCGTGACTGTCTACTGCCATTAAGCGAGTTATTTGGGTATATATATATATATATATATATAAATATGTGCTCTCTAGTGCTCAGTGCCCAGGTTTTGGGTTCGAGTCCCTACGGTGCAATGAATTTTTGTAGTGGTAAGAAATCCACTTTGAACCGTAGGTCTCGGTCTAATATGACTGTAGAGCGTGGGGCCTGGGCTGACACCCCTATCCCGTAAAAAGTCATATCCCCGTCATAATTTATGGAAAATTTTTAATTCCATCTTGGAAGAACAGTTTTTGGTTTTGTAGCAAAATATTAATTCAGAGAATTTTCAATCTTCAAATTAATGCTGAAATTTTTACCATTGAGAAAATGCTGCAGAGACCACAGCACATAATAATCCGATGGGGTTATATCTGATTTATAATATGGATGAGATAGAAGTTCCCATCGAAATTCCTTCAGCTTCTGTTGTGTCATTCGTGTAGTGTAAGGTTGGGCGTTATCTTGAAGAATGGCCTCCCGTCTATTGAGTAATGCAGGTGGTTTAGTGAGTAAAGTCCACTTTAAATTCTCTAATTGTCTACAGTATATGTTTGTTGTTGTGTCCCTCATGGAAGGAGGAAAGAGGGGAGCAGCTTCTGTTCTGATGGAGCACCGGTAGACAGAAGTCTGACTTTGGCTCCGTGACGCTCTAAACAATCATAGGAGACCGGGACCTACGGTTTAAAGAGGATTCCGAACCAGTACAAGCATTCATGGCATCGCCGGGCCTCGAATCCGACGCCTGTGGGACGGGAATTAGCTGAATTTGACTACCCCTTTTCAAAATGGTTGATTCAACTTATTTGATTTATGAGAAATACAGTAAGCATTTTTTTTTTCTTTCTAATGCAGTTGGCAAACACTTAGACAGCTTGGTCATGGATGCCTTAAGGCAAGCGCTGCACAGACGTTACTCACTTTGCGTTACCCCGCAACACTGCAAAACCCCGCAACTTTCAGACAATATTAGAAGTTAAATCTCTCAATAGTTTGGTTTGTCGTTCTACGGTCATCATGTGCACAGTTAAGGCTAAACAGACCGGGACCTACTGTTTAACGTGGATTCCGAACAGCCGACAAAATCCATGCCACCGCCAGGATTCGATTTCGAACCTGTAGCCTTCAGTACCAACGGACAGAGCGCTAGCCAGTTGGCCATCAGGCCGCTATATCTCTCAATAAGAAGAGCTTCATTAGATTTAAGAGTGAACTGCCTGCAAAAGAGATATTAGAGAGTTTTTGCATACCGTATTTTGGACGTCCGTTAGCTTTTTCTTTCTAGCGCGCATGCTCATAGGAAATTGCGCATGCGCATCTGTAATAATATTTCCTATGAGCATGCGCGCTAGGAAGAGAAAGCTAACGGACGTCCGAAATACGGTATGCAAAAACTCTCTAATGTTTGTGTGACTAATCCTCAGTGTCCGGCAAAGCGGGACGGACACCCCATGAGTAGTCTACTCATGGATGGAGGGAAAGGCGGCAGCTTTTGTTGTGATGGAGCACCCGTAGGTAGAAGTCTGACTTGGCTCAGAGTCGCTGAAGAAGGAAGACGATATCTTCCAAGACGACTTTTAGGGGAACTAACCCGCATTTGTGTACCGTATGGGAGAAAACCCGGCAAACTCCTACCAGGTAGCTTTCTTGAACACAAGGCCAAAGATCTACCCTTGATGATGATTTGAGTTTTGGTGTAGCTCCGTGGCTGCGCAACCGCCGTTAGCTTCTACCTTGGATTGTCCATTGGAAAGATGAAAGAGTATTGCTGGCGAAAGAAAGTGGTAAAGACTAAAATTAAACTCTACCTTTGTGCCACAGAGAAGCCGTTATATAGGAATACTCATTTAACATAAATTGATTTTCAAGTTTATCTCAAGTAGCGGTAGAAACTGGTTCATTAAAGTAAACTATTTTTTTCCCCAATAGTGTTTTAGAGTAATTCCAAAGAAAATTATCATTAGGTTTTCTTCCCACATTTTATCCGAGCAATTTTGAAAAGCTTTTCTGATTTTTAAAATTTTTTTTTTTTTAAATCTATTTAGAAGGGTTTTATCACCAGAATTACGTGAATTTTGACATCAGGACTATGAGATTTTATTTTTTACAAATTTTAATAAGCTGTTTTATGTTTGAAAGGATCCTTAGTTAGAGTTTAGTATAATTTTAGACGAACTTTTGTGAGCCTCAATAATATAATAAAGTAATTAATTTAAGCGAACGCAGTTTTATGGAGTTAGTACGAATTTCTATTGACTTTGTCAGTTTTGACAGCATTATTACCGGGTGGTACACAAAAATAAAATTTAAAGGATATTTTTACAGGATTATGAATCCGAATTAAACACAGTAATCGAAAAGATTTCATAAGGAAAGAAGTTTTTAACAACGGAAAAATAAATAGTGGAGAAGAAATGGTCAAATCGAAGTGGGGTGGGAGGAGATAGTATTTTCAAATCCGGTCCGACTTGAAAATACTAGCTCCTCCCACCCAAGTCCGAAATTAAAAAGATGAACGCCACGAGTATTGTTATAATTACAATTCCTTATTTACATTACATTCCGCATTGAAATTTCCGAAAAGAATAACATTAGGCCGAGTTGAATTAAGGTTTCCAGATTAAGAATAAAAAGGGTAGAATCTAAGGAGGACAGAATATAAAAGGAAGCAATGATAATTGGTTCGTTTTTAGGTAAATTCAGGGAGATTAAAGTAACTCCAATGAAGTTTAAAGGAAGAGTAAGAATATGATATATTATACGTTATATATGTTCGTTATGAGCACATGTATACATACAATGAGAATAGTTTTACAATGCACCCCGGAAATTAACATTAAAGAAATAAAATAGAAGTTCTGAATAGGCATGGATGGCATTTGTTTACATAAAAAAAATTTAGCAAATGCTTGGAAGGCATACACATTTTTTTTTCATCCCGATCGCTTGCATTCAGTTGATAACACACATAGTAATTCGAATTTGTACGATCTTTACGAAGTCAATACTCATGAAGTCAAATGTACAATAATATTTATATTAAAATCACGAAGATAAGGTGCTTTTTTCTTTTGCAATGGCAAACTTCCTCGTTTAATCGAACATCAACATTTTAAATGTTGCATGCATATAGTACATAGATCGTAAAGGATCATCTCGAAGTTTTAAAGTATTTCTGTCTTGGATGCTGTTCACCAGTTTTTATAGTTCTATTTTAATCAAAGAATGGGATTGAATAAATTTACTTAATAAGAAACAATTTTTTCTGGCTATTATTATTATTATTAAGCTATTTATAAAATTTTAGAGAATATTAGATATATTATTTGCTGTAAAAACGATATCTTTTCAATCCTTTATTTTAATTTTTTTACAAAATCGGAAAAAATTCCGTTTTCAGTGAGATAATTAAATGGTTTTGTCACTTATAAGATATGAGTGCGAACACGAAAAGTTTTTCAAAACTTATATGAACAGAATGGCAGCGTTGTTTATGAAAATATCCTCAAATTGGGCATCCATTGTCTGAATATGTGATAGTTCCGTGTTAACGGACATTCTTCACTTTGTCGTTTAATTTTTAGAAGTAATTTTTTGATACTGCTTATTTTATCCCTATAAGTACTAATACATGCTTTCTGGTTTTTTACAGCCATGGTTATTTTCAAAATTTAAATTTTATTATTACTCTTAAATCAACAGAAAATTATCTTAGGGATTGCCCCCAACTTTAGGCTTAAATTCGCCCTTTTCTCCATTATTAGCTGGTCCACCGTAACTCGCTTACTGGAAATTAGCGTTGAAAATCACGGCACTGTTTTTGTTTGGTTTTTGTTTGTTTATTTAATTTTGTTGTTGTTTTTGTTTGAATTTCAAAATATTTTAAATGCTTCTTAGAAGTTTTCAAGACCATCTTGAGGTAAGTTTACGTAACTTTAAACTGTTTAAATATTAAATGCTCATAAAAATGTGCACGTTTGTTACTTTAAATTACTGATGTTATGCTATGACTTACCAATCGATGGACTCGATAATTTTAGCATATATAAGGAATGATTCTGATTAATTTGTTTTATTTTATGTTTTATATTCCGTAAGCGAGTTGTCATGGCTGTTAATACAATAATACCAGCCAGTGCAATGAATTTTACAGAAAACCAGCAAGCATGTATTGTACTAGAAAAACTGTGGAGCCAAAGGGAAGCAGGTCGATTTTGTGATGTGGTACTTCATGTGCAGGGGCAAAAATTTCAAGCCCATCGAAATGTTTTAGCTGCTTGTAGTCCTTATTTTGACTCTGTCCTAAAAACTCATAAAGTCATTAAAGAACAATTGACAATCACATGTCAAAATCTTGATGCATTCCAATTACTTTTAAATTATATGTATACAGGAGCTGTGGTAATTGATAAAAGTAATGTTTCTGAATTACTAAGATTAGCTAATCATTTTCTTGTTATCAAGTTAAAAAATTACTGTGCTGAATATTTGGACAGGTACTTAGATCCTTCCAATTGTTTAACTGTTAAGGAAATGGCTGAAAAATATAATTTACCAGCTTTACAAAAGAATGCATCAGCTTTTATTCATAATCACATTGTTGAAGTTTTTGATCAAAGTGAAATTCTTGAATTTCCTGTAAATAAATTAGAAGCATTTTTTAAAGAAAAGCAGTGTCTTATTCCTCAGCATGTGTTATTAAGTTTCATATGTAAATGGGTTGATCATGATGTAAGTAAAAGAGAAAATGACCTGAGGACTTTACTTACATTTATCAACTGGAATTCTATAGAACGACCATATTTGGATGATCATTTAAAAACTTGTGATTTATTTAAAAACAATCCAAAATGTATGTATATTTTATTAACTTGTTTGGAAGAAAACAAAGTAGAATTGCAAGAATTTCAATCTTTATACGATTCTTTAAAGAGTCAGTATGGACCTGGAGGTTCAAATGTTGACAATGATAGTTTTATGACGATTGCTATTTCTGCTGCCATTCATGGACTTCAAAAATATCCTTCTACAAATAACACTGAAGAAAATACTCCTATAACTGTAGCTCCTTTAGAAAAAGATCCAATAAAAGAAAAAGCACCAGCTCCACCCTTAGAAGAATCTGTTAAATTATCCTCGGATAATGATGACACAAGCAATAGTAGTTTTGACAATACTGCTCCAGACTGTGGAGCAGATATTGATTATGATGATGATACACAAAGTTCAGAAGAGGAGGAAGAAGGGTCTCTTTCAACACCTGTTAATAATCGCAGGAAGATTCAGCCACGAAAGCTTAAAGCAAAATCTGGTAAGTTGTAATTTAATTATATTTATAACTTCATTGGAGAGTTTCTCTTTCCTTTCTGTTAAAATGTGTTATTTTTCTATTATGAAATAAAGTTATTGATTGGTGTATCATTTGTTTCAATTTTCTTAAAGATAGTTTCAATTTTTCAGATAAAAAGGTTTTCTGAAAATTGTGTTCTTAATAATTGCTTACTAGCTTTAAAACCATGAAGTAAATTTAACTACTTTTTATGAATCAGTTTTGATACTTTAATTTTAAGTTATAGATGATATTAAATGGTAATTATTCAGATACCTTATACAGTAGTGTATAGTATTGGAGATGTAAAATTTCTGGAAATTTTGAAGTAGTTATGGAGAAAAACGGGCTTTTTTTTTTCCTGGAAAAATTGATTTTAAATTTAAATTTTTCAAAGTAATGATTATCATGAAAATTTTTTAAATTTTAAATATTAATTTGCCATTTCATTGAAAGGTTGAATTGTAGATCATTAATAATTTAAATTGCCTTAAAAATAAAAGTTATTTGTTTCTTATTCAATGTGCATAATTTTAATTGTATTTTTTCTATTATTTGTGTGGATATTTATCCAAATATTTCTTGCATACACTCAGACTCACTTGATAGTGGTCATTTGCTAATACAACTTCCTTTCCAACTCAGTAACCAGCTTAAAAATTAATAATAGGCCGTCGTTTAGCCTAAAATTTATATTCTCTTCTACAGTACCATAATTCCTTGGATACTTTCGAAATTTATTCAATATTACAAGCTTTCATTTCAACTATTTTTAATAAGTAAAATTCTACTATTTCTCATAGTTCATTCCAATCTTAGTGGAATTCACAGTATGAAAATCTCCTACATTTTAAAAGAAATTTTATATAAAGCCCAAACTAGTCTTTTCAGAGATCTCCAGAAGTTATTTTTGTATCTGAAACACATATCAAACACTCAATTTCTAATAATTTTTATTCTGAGAAGATGATTTTTATTTATTCATCTGAGAAGATCTTAAATTAAACAGAATTTTTACAGGTGAAACCTTTGTGTTTTTATTGATCATTACATTTACACTTGAAGTTCACAACTACAATATTGTATCTGATAGTCTCTCAGTTCTTGAGGCTCTCCAAAATTGTAATTTTCAATCAGTGTGAATTGTACTTGGAGATAACCCAAGATAAAATCCTTGTTCAAATCCTTGTTTTTTTTTTTTCTTAATTTGTCTGGGCCTCCAGGTCATGTAGGTATAATGGAAAATGAATCTAATGGATTCTTTAGCTAAATCTGCACCAGAAACAATCTTCCATTAGATTTCTCCTAAAAATATCATTTATCAGCAAAAAAAGAAAAAATTAAAATATAGATGAATAATGGTTAAGAGAAAAATATGCTGAGGATCTGATTTATTTAAATTTCATTCATTTTATTAAACCAATTCATTAATTTTTCCCTATCAATTGAAATAAGATGTAGTACTCTCACAATTTTGAACCAAAACTTAACCTTCTATGTTAGGTTGAATAGTTTTGATTCAGCATAATCTCTGTTGTGCTCAAGTAGCAATAAATTGAAAACTAAGGAACATATTGTACTTCAATGTATTAAATATGAAAAACAGAGAGAAAAATTGAAAAATGCTTTTGGGTACAAGGTCTTGTCTTATTCCTTGCTGTTTGATATGACCAATGATGCTTATTACAAAACTATATTAATCTTTTATGGGAAAATTATGTAGTATTTGAGTGTTATCCTTTTTGACTTCTTTTTATGCAACGGATTCTATGTAACTTCGCATTTTTCAATATTTTTTTTATTTACTAACTTTGTTAAAAGTCGATTTTTGCTGATTACGGATTATCTCAGAATCTTCGTTCTTAGAACAGTAGTTGGATAAATTTAGATAAAGCAGCTTTTAGTGAGCATCAATCTCAAAGCTTTCGTCAAGTCAAATTATTTTTGTTATTCATATCGATTATTCCTTTATATAATATTATATAAGTTTCATGTGATTTACTTACTTTGTATTAACCATATTTCTGTTTAAGGTTATTCATCAGGTTATCAGTAGAAATTTTATGCTTCAATTTTTGATAATGAAGGAACATGACAGCTGATAATTAAAAAATATTCTTGAAAAATTACGAGACCTTCCACAACGGGAAGCATTAAAAAAAAAAATAAATAAAAGATTAGTGAAATATATCGAAGCTATTCTTATTCTACTAAAAAAATGAAAAATTAATGAACAAAACATCTCTTTAAAACTGTCATGTAAAACAAGGTTGACTTGGAATAGTTATGTTTGAAAATTCTAGAAAAGAGGAAAGTCTTTTCAAGAGTGACCATTATGGAAAATTTAAGCAAGATAAGAAAATATTTAGCTTAATATTGGATAATGTTTTCTGGAAGAAGTTACAAATTTTTATTAAGATCTTAAAACCTATTGCTTCAGCCTTATAAAATTGGAATCAAAGAAAGTTCTGTTATCAAAACATTTTAAAAATTTTGAATGATGTATTTGACGCGATAAATGCTAATTTGTCCTTCAATTTTGAATTTTCAAGAAGAAAAATGTTAATTTTTTTTCATCAAAATATATTTTGCTCCCAGTAAATATGCATAATTGTGAATTTATTACATCTCTGATGTAAACGACATTGTTTATTTGATATTGATGTATTCAATTTTGATTATATAAGTATTACTGTAAATCATCTAGACTCAATATTGTAAAAATTATGTGTAATTTAAAGGTAAATATAAAGGTTATTCTTATTTTTGGAGTAGGAGATCAGTTTGGGCCAGTTGTTTTTGTTGAAAACCAGTTCCATACTAAATATTCCTCCAACATCTGCAGCATGAGAAAGAAATTGTTCATCTTTTAAGAACACCTACATGAAATTATGCACCAAATTAATTACAGTATCTATTTAGAAACAAATGTCTATTTGCACAAGTTTAAATTTGCATGATCTCAGTGCATCAAAAGAATAAGTAGAACATCGTTTTTCAAGTAGCGAATATGTGGAATCAGAATTACAATGGCATGATTTAAAATATTACTTACAAGTCCAGTTACTTTCAAAATTTAATTTTTGTAAAATTTGCAACTGTTTTGCCCGATTTCCCATATTAACCTTAATTTCTGTACTTAAAAGATATTTTTTAGCCATTTCAAAATTTTAATAGCGAAAGTAATTAAAATTTTAAATCAAATAAAGAAAAATGATCTTTGATGTAATACCTTTTGTTTTCCATATTTACTTTTATGAATGTATTTTTTTTTTTCATTGCTCTAGTGTTTCTAAAGGTTGACCCAGTTTAGTTAAGGTCTGAACATTGGTGTTGAATTATGTCTCATTTTTAATAATTCATTGTTTTATTCTATCAATATAGCTATGCTTATAGATAAAATTTCATCGAATTTAACTTTATGAAAGAAATTGGATATATTTAGTTTTTTGAATTTTACCTATCATTTTTATACAGTAGTGTGCAAAACTTAAGCAACTTCTGATTTTTCCATAATTCTGCAAAAAAAAAAAAAAAAAAAAAAAAAAAAAAAATCATAATTCAAGCTACAGAGATGCAATTCAGTACTTAGAGGACGAAAAAAAATGTTGTAGCCAAAAATTTAATTGTATGAATACATTTTGTAACAAAGCAGAAAATGTATGGCGACGAAGATAAACAGCAAACCAAAGTCCCTTAGTAAAGTATATGACCTTCTCTAAATGCAATGGTTGTGTGTCACCGTCTGTTCATACTCAATACTATATTATACAGCAATTCTTGAGGTTAGAGTTGCCACTCTTGAAGGAGCATCTGTTTCAACTGTCTGGTACTCTTAGGAGGGTAGAATCTTGCTGCCAGGCATCTCTCCAATGTATCCCACATGTTCAATGGGATTTAAATCAGGGGAGTACGCTGGCCAATTCATTCTGCAGATATCTAGAAGCTCCTCAACAGCACAGGTCCTGTGTGGATGTGCATCGTTGTCCACAAAAATAAAGTCTGGATCAATGTGACCTCGGAACAGACACACGAGTGGGAGAATAATTTCATCGCAATAACAACTTCCTGTAAGTGAGCTGCTGTCGAAAATATGGAGCTTTGTTCGTCCATTCAACATAATGCCTCCCTACACAAGCACTCCAAGACCACATCAGCGGTGTCTTTCCCTGATATTAGTAAGGTGAAGCGAGGCATAGCGTTTCTATGTACATAGTATGAAAAAGATACAAGTAGGATATATTAAAATGAGTAAGAATGGGTAACCATTAGAAAAAAGAAAGAAATCATGATACCAAAAGAAACATTAAAATTTTTTTTTGAATGCAACTATATTTTTATAAACTTTCAAAATATTCAGTTTTTTTTTTTTACCTTGCCTATCTATATACAGTAAAATGTTTAGATTGGTCATTGATCACATAGGCTGGACTTAGTTAACTTTAATCTTACCCTTAGCATGGGAATTGATTGAAATGAAATATATAAAATGATTTAATCTACGATTTTTTTAAATATATACAGTTGATTAATTAATAAAATGCAAAAAAAATAAATAACATTACACACACTTTTGGCAATTGGACATTTTCTATTGTTTTATATCTTTATTTTAAATATTGTTCATATTAAGGGGAAAATATATCATAGTTAAACCATGCCTATGGGCATTTGTACAAACAGTTCTATTATTTTACATACTGTCTTTTTATAGTAACAATTTTAACTTCTTGAGTATGTGAAAAGAAAATGTTACTAGTGGCCAGTTCTAAGTTTCAACTTATTTCAACACCAAAATATAATGCTGGGAAAGATATCAGTAGTTCAACTATTTTTATTGACAAATATTTAGACTGAAAAATGCCAGTTTAGCTAAAGTAAATATCAACTTATATATAATTTAAGCACTATAAAAATATTTTAAATGAAATATCTAATGTTATGAATTTTTATCGTAAACTTTTGAACTTCAAATGAACTATTTTTTAATCTAAAAAAAAAAAGTGTAAAAACAAATGCTGAATCCTTATAGAGTAAAAATATTTTTTCTATGCATGTGTAGGATTGATTTGATGTTTACAAAAAAATTTGTATTACTAGGACTTTTCTACAGTTAATATTGATCTAATTTGGGTGGGTTTTTTCTTCAAAGCATTTCAATAAATGGTTAGGCTTTGGTAATCATGGGTTTTCAATTCATGCTTGATTTTCAAATTTTATTTTTATTATCCTTAAATTGCAAATATAATAGTTGTTGTTCATTAGCAACAATTTTTGTATTTATTGAATAATAAAGAAGGATTATGGTTGTCCTTATGGCCGGGTTAAGAAAACAAAATAAGAACATTTTGTGGTAATGGGTTTTGATATTTTTTAGTAACTTTAATTCTGTAATCAATTTTAATCAATGGCTAAAAGTATATGAAAAATATTAATACATTTCCACTGTTTGGTTCAATTGAGTATAAGAAATTATGTTGATGTATAAAATTTAAGTTGAAAAAACTAGAATATTTATTGCATTAAAGTTTTTCATATTATGAAAACTTAGTCAGTAACTATAATTTATGAAATTGTAGGAATAAATATATTGCAGGATAATTAGATAATTAGCTAGATAAATAACTGGAATTTAAATATTGTAGCAGTTTTTCTTTCTAAAAAATTATTTCTTCTGTAATTTTTATCAAATAAAAATGATAAATGTAAGATAATAACCATTTTTAACAGTTTTATGAAATTTATCTTTTCTTGTCACATTCATTCAGGAGAGTGCAATTCATGTATGGAAAAGAATTTTTTTTTTTTGTATTATTATGAAGAGATTTAATTAAAATGGAAAAAAATACAAATAATTTCTTTTTATGTCTTGTACATACTGATATTTTGCAGTAATGGATGGATTCTTGTGAGGGGAGGAAAATTACAGAAACCCTAGTTCTAAATCATCCCTTCTATTCCAACCTGTTACATTTATTACCACTAAATATCTTATACTGCAATAAGTAAAATATATACACAAAAATGAAGGACTAACTATTAGTAAATTAGGCAATGAAATGAAAAAAGGTAATAATAAATGGCAGTTATTGTATATTTTTGTTAGTTAACTTGAATAAAAAACTGAGAACAAGTAAAATAGCACTTTAAAATTGCAGAGTTAATGACTTAGTCTCTTGTAGTTTTTTTTTTTTCCCCTGATTGTCAGAAAAAAACACTTAAGTTCTATATGTTTAATATTGGACATCAGGGATCCCTACTCGCAGAAGTTGCATAATATTGAATCAAAATTATTCATCCCTCTTATATTTGTAGTGAGGCATTTGTGGCAACCTATGTAATCTGTAAATTTTTTTATATAAAATTTTGGTAAGGAAAAAAATTAATGAAACCTTGAAAATGAAAGATTTTTTGAGAAAGATGTTATATTGAAAAGTTTTTCTTTATAAAAGCACAATTACTTCTCACTTCATTAAAAGGCAAAAAATGCATTGGGCATTGCATACCAATTTGTGTGAGTGAAGTAATGGCTAAGATATTTAGGTACTTTTTACTATAATTGAACCTAATTGTTTGAAAACACTGAAATGCTTAACCAATGACAATAACATTATTTACAGAACAAATACTTGTGTGTTTGCAAGCATTTGCGAGTGTTGTTTTTATTTCTCATTTTATTAAAAAATTTTTAAAGCATTGTTAAATAAAAAACAAATTTTGAAAATTTGGGACTTATTATTTTTTTTCACTGGCATTTTTTCAAATGAGCTCTACATGCATCTTTATTTTAACTAAAAAGAAAATTTGTTAAGTGGTAATAATCGGCACCAATGAGAACCCAATAGCACTTGGGTTCAATGAGAGCTGTATATTATAAACAGCCATACCGTAGTAGGTGAAGTACTTTAATTAATATGAGGATATATCCTACATGTTTCTTGAACACTGTGTAATAAAGTATACATGCATAGAAAATATAATTAGAAAGAAAATGCAAAATGATCAGTTTAAAATTTTAATAATGCAATTGAAATGCTTTAATAAAAAGTATAACATATAATAATTTATAGTTTAAATTATGACATTTGGTATACAATTTCTGAAAAATTATTTGCAGTAACTTTTGAATGATAGAGATGTCAATCGAGTATGAATGGTAATTTGATGTCATAAACTTCATTGTTCACTGCAAACATTCATAGCAATATATTGTATTTGAGATTTAAATTAGATGACAAATGCTTAGTTTGAGTATTTTGATTCTGTAACAAATTTTCAAAATTCATTTATTGAAGTAGATTTGTGCTGCATGTACAATGCCTCTGATCTATTTCTGCCAACTTGTAGCGTTTGACCATACAATACCAATATATCGATGTAGAGCACTTTGTAAAAGGCGGTTGCAAAAGATTGTACTCTAAAAATTTATTTTTTCTCCCATATTTTAATTTCCCCAAAAGTGATGCCCACATCTGTTGTGTTTATTTTTTTAAAAAAAAAAAAAAAAATCCAATAGAATCAGCAATTCCCAAGCTGATACAGTAATCAATAGACACAACAAATAAGGATGCATCAATTGTGATTAATGGGTCTTTAAGAAGGGATCAGCTAGAAGAACGAACAAACCAAGAACCTTCCATCTGATGTGTTTGTCCAATAGTCAAACAGTAAACATAGGAAAAGACTAAATGAACAATATTCTCGGACCTTTTAGATCATTGGGTTCATCAGACATTTAAACCAATAGCCAATAAGTATGGGAAAGAATTGCAGGAAAAATATTTTTTGACTTGTGGATCATTTTGCTCTTTGGTCATTTCATTCACTGGGCTCATTTTATTTGTCTTGATAATTTAGTTCATTGAATTTTTGGACTAAAATGTGACTACATTAGTTAAGGGTCTCTTTTAATCACTTCAGCCATTTTTATTCATTGTTCCTTTTTGTTTTTCCTAGATCAGTATTTTTAGATTTTTTTTTTTTAATATTATGTTTCGTATTTTAACCAATGATTAAATTTTTGTGTAATTTTTAAGCTGGTGGTTAAACAAAGACCTAAAAAAAGTATACTTATTTTATAATTTATTAATGCATATGGAACAATTATTAGCAATTGTTATAAAATAATCATAGTCTGAAAAAATTGTTTTGTAATTAAACCTTTAGTGTGAATGCAAAGATATTAATTAGTATACATTAATTTATAAAAGGGGAATTGGTATGCATTTGATGTGTTAAAAGTAGGAGTCTTGAAAAAAATAGAAGGCTTTCAAAATTGATATGTCGGCAGCTATGCTGATCTTTTTCCATTTGTAATGGCTCATTTCCCCTGCTACTTTTTCAACAAATATTTTAGAAATTCATCTTCAGAATAAGTGGATTCATAAAATATAAAAATTTAAAACTTATCTAATCTCAAAAGCTGTGTGTGAAATCCTTTTGTAAATCTACTAATTTTCCTTTGTAATCATCTGATTTTTTTATATTAATTTTATTAGCTTTTACTTACAGGAAAGGATTTACTTAACAATGATTAAATATTTTGAATTGACAATTGTGTCCCAAATGCTAAAATTTAGTTTCAAATCTAATTACAGATTGGTATATTAATAATCATTTTTCTTTTCCATCTAAAGCCATATTAAGTGTTTCAGTTATTCCTTAATGTTTTTTACCAAGAACATTATTACGGAAACCTAAATTTCATTTTCTAATTCTGGCTTTTTTACCATTTTTTTTTCTTCTGTGTTATTATAGTATTTAGAAGTTTAACAAAACATTTTAAATTGTCAACCATTTTATAACACACTGTAAGGAGAAATCATTGGCCAATTCACGTATTTCGTCATATGCTCGTACATTCTAAAAAGTTTGTTTTGGCATTTGGTTGAATCAAATGTGTAGTCAGAAAAATAATCTTCCATGCATCTTTTTTTCTCTTTTATTAAGTACTTTGCTCTGAGGTGATTTCAGTAAAGAGGGAACTTTAGTAGTGTTTAAAAGACCAATGAGGCCTCTATTTTTCCATATCTTTGCAGGCACACTGTCGGTTGCATTATTAACAAGTTTGTTACCGAGCAATTTAAACCTTATTCATTAATTCGAGTGTATTACTGCCATTGACTCTTAAGATGTTTTCAATAACAGCTAATGTGTCTTAACATATCTTCCTTGACATATATTTCTGCAGATATATAGTGTATAAAAACAGCCCATTGTAATGTCTGTAGACTCATCAGAAGCTAAACTTGATCAGCAAACTGTTTTATGCATTTACTAATTTCACAGATATAATCCTCATTTGTAGGGTATAATATAGGATAGTGTGCAATTGATTTATGCAGTTTTGCATTATGGTGAATAAAAATTTGAATAAATTAACCATCGTATGGACGACTGGCATATAAAATATTCCAAGCTAGCTTTAGTGGGTTTGTTATTTACAAAACAAGAATTCTTGCTTATGAAGGCAGGATTGCAATGACTAAGTTTCTTTATTTATAATTTTGAGTTGACATCGAACTGAAAAAAGGAGAATGACTTATTCTGCAATATCAACATATAATTCACAATTTGTCGCTGCAATTGCAACTTTATAGGTAAGACACAGTAACTTCTATTGGCAAGAAAAGCAAATTTTTCTACCCATTCTTTTGGAAGTCATGTTAACAAAAAAGTGACATAAATTTTTTTTTCAAGGTTTGAAATTGAAACAAAATTTATATCACAGAGAAATTGCACATAGTAAATAAATTTAAATTGCTTGATGAAAAGTAACCAATTTTTTTTTTTTTTTTTCATACTTGAAATAGGGTACTTAGTTAATAGGAAAACTATCATTGAAATATTGACCCATTGCAAATTTACCTGTACAAAATTTTTAAAAAAGAAGTATGGAAATTCAAATTTATCATTTTTGTTTCAAAGAGAACTTTCCATTCTTGTGAATATGTGTCATGAACAAAAACCTAAATATTATTTCCGACATTCAAATATTGCAGAAAATAGCAAAATATAACATAAAAGGGGGAAAAAAATCATTTAATAAAATATTAGTTTCTTAATTAAAAAAGATCCAGCTGGGAAAAAATTCCGAAATAATAAAAAATGTCTTTAATTTTCAAGGGGAGCATTGTCTGCCATTGTAATATATTATTTATTACCACTTTATTTGCTGTTGGTATTAAGATTTGTCATTGCATTTCTTTTTTACTTAATTGCACAGCATTGTCAAAGTCGGTGAGCAATGAACACTTAATTACCAATTTTTTTTTTATTGTTGTAGAAAATATAAAAATTAATGGAAATTTAAAAAAAAAATTTTTTTTTTCTTTCTTTGATTCAATTAATTTTTTTGTTTCTTGCAGGAAGATTTTATTCGCATTCATGGAATCACACTTTTTTCATCATGGATTTTTCATACTTTTGTACTCTTCTTTTATTCCTACTTCTGTTATTATGGTGTTAAAAATTCTTTTCAATTTTTAAGATATTTATCACATTTATAAATACATAGGTTTTTTAATATGGTAAATAAACAAGTGAACAACAACACAGGAACATTGTGAATTGTACATGACTGTATATTATAGGAAATTATGTTTTTTGATTGCTAAGAATTGTGTCTGTAGGCAAACTGTATTAAGACTTCCATATATAGTTAAAATAAACAATTTCAAATTAAAGTAATTAACTTATGGAAACTAGATTATGAAAGGTAGCTATATTTTTGTAATTGGAACTAAGGTGGAATTTCTTTACAAATGTATGTGAGTGAATAGAAAAGAACCAGAACAAATATTTATAATTAAAAAGGATTTTTAGAAGTTTGCTTACTTGTAATTCTATCAAATATGGTTGGTAAATTCATTTTTATATTGGTTCTTGTGTGCATATTTCTTCTGGCTCAACTTTTAATGTGACACATTAAATTTTGTGTTAATTTGGTTTTGAGTTTTTTTAATTTAAAAAATATTTTACTACTATTAAGATTTCAACTACTGATATAAGAACAGAGTTTTACTAGTCTAAAATATTCTGAGCAAAATAAGTGAACAGACAAATTTCCACAGATTTTGTTTAATAATTTTACTTTTATGGGCGAAAATTATGCATGTTGACTGATTATAGTCAGGAAATTGCAGCATTCTGGTAATTTCTAAACATGTTTATGTAAAATGTAATTAGTGCACAATATATTTATATATATAATATAGATACATTTTTTATTTCAGTGCCTCAAAAGATAACAATGACAACCAGAAGATCTGCACAAATACAGAAAACAGTGCCTCCAATTAAAATTACTCGAAAATCTTCTGGTAGTATATCGGCTAAACCAGCTGTAAAGAATAATTCTAAGGTATCAAAACAAAATTCGAAACCACTGAAGACTCAAGCAACTCCTAAACAACCTCTTGTAGTCTCTAATCGAAGTAAGAAAGGAGTTACTAAGCCTATGAAAAAGCGGTATGTTTCTGAAACTGATTCAGATGATGATGATGATGACGACGACGATGATGAAGAAGGAAGTTCTAGTGCAACTGATTCTAGTGTTGAAGAATCAGTTAATGGACACTCTAACAAGTCAAAATGGAAGGATGGGGTCAAGTGTCCAAATTGTTCATATATTGCACATAGTAGTGTTCGATTAGAACAGCATGTGTCACGTATTCATGCTAAAGATGTTACATATAAATGTAAGGTATGTGATTTCACGTGCAAATGGAATCGTGAATATTATTTGCATATGAAGACTCATTTTTCAGGCCCTCCTTTCCGATGTGAAACATGTGAATACACATGTGACAGAATTCAGTTTCTGTTATCGCATCGTATGAGACATACAGATGAACGTCCTTTCAAATGTGATGAATGTTCACATCGCTGTAGAACCAAAGCAAATCTTGATTGTCATATGAGATGCCATACAGGTGAAAAACCATATCAGTGTGAGCATTGTGAACGACGATTTGCTATTAAAGCTAGTTTGGACCAACATCTTGCATCGCATCGAGAGGATCGCCCATTTTTATGCGACACTTGTGGTTTTAGTACAAAATATCAATCGCATTTGTTTTCTCATAAGCGCATTCACACTGGTGATGTTTTTCGTTGTCATTTTCCGAATTGTAAATATAGCACTCCTAAAAAGAGCCAATTGGGATCTCATCATCGAACTCACACAGCTGTACGTTCTCACATATGTTCCATCTGTGGTAGAGCTTTTATTGAAAAAAGTCATCTTGTGAGACATGAAAGAATTCACCTTAATGAAAAACCATTCAAATGTGAGCATTGTGATTATTGCAGTTCAAGAAGAGATAAATTGAAAGAACACTTCAGAAAGCATCATGGGGAAAATGCCACTGCTAAAGGACCATATAGGCCCAGAAAACAAAGAAGACAAGGTTATGAAAGTGTTTATTCGCCGCCGAATAACAAAAATACAGCTGTAGATGTGGAAAATCAACTTCCTCCACAGCAGCATATTGAGTTACCAACAGCTGTGTCAGCAATAGGAACTAACAATCAACCTCCAGGCCCAGTTCCTTATAGTTATGAATCTTCTCATCAAGATACTCTTCATAGTCATGCAGCTGCTGCATTGCAACAACTTGGAGCAGCTGCAGTCCATAATTATCAAGTAGCATTTATGGAACAAAGACATCACCAACCACATCATCATCACCACCACCATCACCAACACGCTCATCAGCATCCTCATGCTCATCCTCATGTTGGACCAACTCCTCCTTCTGCTGTTCCTGCTATGATGACTGATCAGAATAGAGTAAATGTTGTGGCTGCTGTTAGTTCACATGATGGGACAAATGTAGTTGGGCAACCATCAGACTTTAGTCCATTTATGAATTTTATGTAAATTTTCTATTCCGTTGCTAATCTGATTAATAAATAAGTATTTGTAGTTATTCCACTGTTTAACTTTTAAATGAAGCATTTAAAACGATATGGTCATACTGTATACCATGTGAATTAATACTTTCAAAAAAAAAAAATTTTTTTTTTTTTTGTGTGTGTACTGAGAACTTAAATTATCTCAATTCTGCTTAAAAATATATTTCTGAAAATGCTTAATTTTTTGTTAACTAACAAATTATATCTTTTTATATTATTTTATTTATTTGTTATTGCTTATGAAAAATATTAAACAACTAAATGTTACTTAGTTCTAAATAATTTTTATTAAAATGTGTGTTGAATTTCTCTCTCATTGTTGAAATTTTGCATGGTATATTAATATGGCCTATTTTATATTTGAAAATGAAGTATATCTTAGGTTCAAATGATTTTCAGAAAATCCTTAATATTAACAAAATGTTTAAAATTGTTTTAGTTCAGGATTAAGCACCAAAATCAGAATTTTAATTTTATATTGTAAGATTGACAATCTTCATAAATAGAAAATGTGAATACTAGTATGTACATTTGGGGAAAATATTTTTTAAGACTATTTTTCTTTTATTATTTATACTTATTTTGTAATTATTAGCCTTTTCAGGGCTTTTTTTACTTATTCCCCCACCCTCCTCTTTTTGTGAAAAAAATGAATTTTTAAACATGTTCAGTGTTCCATAATTAGATTTTTTAAGATTACGTTATGCTTATTTTGGTTTATAGGTTTTGGTAAATGAAAGTTAAAACTTTTAATATCCTTTTCTCATGAATGGTATTTCAAAGTTTCTAATTTTAACTTTTTATGGTCTTCTGTGCCAATGCCCTTATGTGCTTAAAAGGTCTTATGATTGTTAACTAATCCACAAGATTTATGAAGATAATTTTCACTATTCCTTTTTAAAAAAAAATTGTGTTGAAAAATATCTGGCAAAACCAGGAGCCAAATTCTTGGCATAAAAACAAATCTTAAAAAGATGTTTGCCTTGCCTTATATATGCATCGAATTAAATTGCCCATGATTTCAGAAAAAAAACCCCCGGTATTATTATTATTATTGACAATAGATAACTTAATAAATCATGCTTCATTTATAGTAGTTGAAAATAATTCATTGAGTGAAAATGAGGAGAAAAATATTGCCTTAAATATTTCTATTTGATTATGAAATATAAAAAATTTTGACTGGTGTATTCAAAATTTTGTCGTATATATTTTTAGCTGTGAAAGACATGTTTTATAAATATGTATATATATTCTTGTATAAAATGTCCATACTATATAAAGCAGAGGCTGTTCCAGATCTATATATAGATATGTTAGAATATCATGTTTTTTTTATGTATTAACACTAACTTTACTGAATTAAATGCTTAATAATAATTTAATAATTAAAAAAAAAAAAAGGTGGTTTTACCTGTTTAGTAAATTTAGTGTTAATATTAACATTTTATACATATTTGCTGCTTCTGAAGTATGAAGAGCCTATTATTTGTACTTCTAAGCAGAAAATTAATACATTTCTTGACTTGTGTAGATAATTATAACATTGCAATAATTTTTTTTTTAAACATAATGAAACAATTTTTTAAATTCATTTTATAAAAAAAAAAAAAAATCAATGCTGTGTTTTTGAAGAAAAAGTTTTCAAGTATGTTTAAAGAAAGAATGAAAATCATTTGATTTTCAATTAAGATGACTTGCAGATGATCTACATCTATATATAAGTTCCATACCTCAATTTTTAAATTTAGTTCTCATCACTTTCTATTATAATGTTAGCAAATAAAGGATTTATTTAAAAATAAATAGTTGAATACCTTGTATAAGATAATTTGTTTCTAAATGAATAAACAAATTTGCACATGGTTTGTAATTATAAGGTGAGCATACTGATGTGTCAGCAATAACAATGTGTTGGGATGAAGTTTTTACTAACCTAGTCATAGATTAGATTATATTGCATTATCACAGATGATTGTTGCACTAAAACAAAATATTTTTTTATTTATAAATAAATCAAACCTCAAAATGATGTATTTCAGCAGTTCTTAAAACTTTTTACCATTGTACCCCTTTTAAAATAAAAATTAGTCACACCCTCAAATCTTTTTCACTGTTAAATATGATGGATTTTTTATTTCATTCATATTTTTATATATACAATATAAACAAAACAGGCTTCTTTTTAGCTTGATATTTGTGGGCAAAATAAATTTAATGACTAATAATACCTATTAATGAGTTGAATATTGTATATTTCTTATGCAAAAATAATTTTATTAAATGTGGGGTCATTGGTGTAATAAAGTGCCAGTTATTTATTTACTTATGTTTTAATCAAAAAACTCTTTCTATGTTAGGAAGTTACTTTGTTTGACTTGTATTTTGATAAGGGCAAAATAATAATAAAAAAAACCCATTTTTACATATAAATATAATACTATGAAAAGAATCCAGATCTTTTTTTGTTTATCAAATATTCCTTCCATTTCCATCTTTTTTGTACATATATATAGCAAGATAATTTACCTTTGGGAAATATGTTGCATATCACAATTTATGAAATGCTGATGTAATGTATATTATTCCCTTAATTATACATTAATAGTTTATTTGCATTTTAAATGTTTGTATTTACAATTTCTCTGAAATAATTGATTTCAATTTATTAACAGAAAAGTTTATTGCTAATAAGTTGGATAAAAAAAAACAACTTATCCTAAATATATCAAATACCTTATTTACATAAACAAGTTTTGTGTAGTGTTTATATTAAGTGTTATGCAATTGCTTTAAGTTACATTATTTATGTTTTTTTTTACACAATACTTGCAGAATGCTGATGCAAAAGGATAAAGATTAATTTTGAGATATGAGACAGATTCCTTCTCCTAAATGAACCAGACTTTTAACATAGTAGTCATAAATCAGTATTTTGTAATCATCATTTTCTCATCAATTGTTCACATAGATAAGTGCAATTGATGTTCCGTAGCTGAACTAGTTAAGATAAAAAAAATAATGATTTATAAATCCAAGACAAATTAGTAAAAATAAATTCATAACTTCATACAAATTCAATTAAATCCATATGTTTGATCATAGTGGTACTTCCATTGTAAAAACACTTGAGCCTATAAAATATTTTAGTGTTTCTGTATCTATATATATTTTCTAACATCAGAAGGAAATTGTGTTTGTATTTTAATATGTCTGGTAAATATAATCAAAATTTTTACTTTTGTACAGGAATAAAGGGAACTTTACAATCTGAAAGAACCCTTAATATTAACGGTGCTGGCACCAAGGTGACCCCTCCCCCTTCTGTATGTATGGCCTGTCTGCTGAATGTAAAAGATCTCCATAGATTCTATTATTTCAAACTTGCTTGAAAAGTGTTTTTATATATGTTTGTTAATTTTTTATGAAATTCAATTTTTTCACAAAATTTTATATGTATAATGTGTAATCAATAATGAGCATATTATCTATGTTTTGATCATTGAGATATAGCATTAGTTCAAATCTGTAGAGTATTGCTGACTTATCCGGTGCATGGTGAATATATATGTGTGTGTATGTATGCAATTGGACATCTCCATTTTTTAAAATTTAGTCATTTTTACTGCAATTAGCCTTCAGTTAATGTATCAGTTGATGTCAAGAAGGCTTGTTTTAATGTTATAAAATTTTGTTTTGTTTTTTTGTTTTGTTAAAACATTTGTATAGCTAACAATTGTCATTAATTTTAGAATATTTATTTGAAAAAATTAAAGCATCATTTATATATTTTAGTAATCTTCTCCAGAAATTTATTAAAATTATAATCGAGACTTCTTTTAAAATGCATCATAAAACCATGTATAAAGATACTGAATTTCATCTCTAATAGTTTTTTTGAGATCTATAAATTTACTTTAAATGTATTTTTAATTCAAAAAAGTAACAAATTTTTATTAAATTAAGGGCCCCCCCCCCCCCTCTTCTTCTACTTAGTTTGGAAAATTATAACTTTATATTGATGGGTTTATCAATATAGATTAGATTTAGTTAATTAAAGGATAAAAAAGATATTAAAAACTTGCAGGTGAAACCTACTCTATGTATTTGAGGTTAAATTCTAATAAATTTTGAATATAAATTATTACAAAATTATCTTGAAGGATATAATACAAAAATATAATTGTATAAAAGGATATTTTTCACTTTACAAAAACAAAGTTAGTACTCTATTAAAATATTTTAAAATGTAACAGAGTGAAACTAGAAATATTAGTGTATAAATGATGCTTTAATGTGTAAGGGGGGAAATGTCAAATTTACATGTAGAATTAATGACCTATTCTCAGGATTGTTATTAAGCTTAGTCTATTAATTAAATGTGTAATTTGTGCAGTTTTTTACTGTGTAAACTTGCTTAAAAAAAAATTTTTTTTTCAAGTACTATGGCATTAAAAATGCATATTTCCTTTTTGTATACATTTTTAAAGAAAATAAATTACTGAGTAGATCTACTTTCAATTAATATCTAATCTAACTAGGCAAGAGTCTCTTAATGCTGATGAATTTCTGCGTTTTGACAAAAATAAAATACATTATCCTATTTAAATAGGAGTCCAAATCATTCTACAACTTAGTTTCATACAACTTAAATACTTACTGAATGTTAGAGATCTGTTGTTGTTTCTTATCCCACTTGGTAGATATCTAACGTAGACCAAGCCCAAGAATCCGTGTGGACTAATGGTTGAAGGGGAAGGAAGCAGCTTCTGTTGTGATGGAGCACCCATAGGTAGAAGTCTGACTTTTGCTCCGTGACGCTCTTACAGTCATATAAGACCGAGACCTACGGCTTAAAGTGGATTCCGAACCTCTACAAAAATCCATGTCACCTTCGGGACTCGAACCCGAAACCTGTGGTACAGAACGCTAGCCACTCGACCGTTCAGGCCCCTGTTAGAGCTCTTCTTCCAGAAATGAAAATTTTATCAGGTCATCTAATATAATTAGTGCCTTTATATTGCTCTTCTATTTAAGTGATTTAACCATTGTCTCAGTCCCACTCAAAAACTTGTAAAATGTTGGCTTCCAGAAATTAACTGAGAATGTGGTCATTTGGCATTGTCTTTAGTGCCTTTATAAATTGTGTGTCAACACATGATCCTTTTTTGCCACTAAAAAGAAATGCTCTTTTAGAAATGAAAATTTTATTGGGCCATGGTATTTAGTGCCTTTTTTCTTAACTGATTTAGGATCTCAGTTTCATATGAATTTTACCATGGGTCAAAAATTTATGACAAGAATGAAAGCAATAAAAAAAAAATTCGCACTGTGATCTTTTTTTTTTTCTAAAAGGAATTCATCAAATGTAGCTTATCTAAGCATTAAAAAAAAATTTTTTTTTTTTCACACATGAACTTTGATAATTTCCCCTTGAGAAATGTATTACATCTGTTATTCAAAGCATACTTTCTTTTACTTCTAATTATCGATTAAATATATAATAGTATTAATAAGTTGTTCCATTTTATTTTATTAAGGTTTGCATTTCCAAATATAAATATAAAAATTAATATATCCTCCAATAGCATTTATACTTACCTAATATAAGGATTTATCAATAAGTAGATGTTTATAATAAACATAATTTTTTGATGTAAATGTTTAATTTTGAATTGACTTATATGCTACTAATTCAATTGTAAAATAACTTGCAAATGCAATAATTTAAAAAAAAAAAAAAAACTATTGAAGTGATAATCAGGATACAGATAGATGCACCTTTTGTATATAAAGAACAGCTTTCTGAATTTTTAGTATCAATTTACAAAAGTTGTAATTTGTTTTGTTTGTATTTATTGGATTCCCACCTATTTAACTTGTGATTTTTTCACGTGCATAAAATTCTGTATTCTGATCAAAATTTCTTAACATTTTTATGTTATATAAAGGTCTTGCTGGATAGTAGTCTTTTCTCTTGGGACTTCATGCATGTTCAATATCATGTTATTTGAATTGATGAAATACAGTTTTTGTAATGGTGTCAATCTTTTTGTATTTCATTCATCTATCTGTTAGACTACAATTTTTCATCTCAAAATTGATAAAGCCTTGATACTACAAAGTGAATTGTCAGCGATCCAGCCTCTTTCAAGGTGGTTTAGAGGTTCCATTCAGGCCAGAACTTTGCAAACAAATGCTGTGATTTATTTTTAAATAACAAGCTTTAAGCTAGTTAATAAATATCTTTTATTTGATTGAAAAATAGTATTAAAAGTTTATAATTCACATGTTTTTATGAACTATTTGCTATACAACATAGTACAATTGTAAAAACTATCTCAATTATGTTGAAATAATCAAGACTATGTTATTATTCATATGTATATTTTTGGAAATGGATGTAAGCAATGAATTTGATACCAAATCAAAGCTTGTAAATAGCTTAATGCCATATTTTATCCTCATTTTTCTAATGAGTGTTTGTATTTTTTTGTTATTGATTGCATATTTTGTTTCATTCTTTTAGTTTTGTTCTACCAAAACAAGTCAACAAAGGCATTGGTAAACTATACTGTAAATTGCTAATTTACTACTTTACGTACATGTACTGTTTTTATTAATAATGACTGCCTTATAAGTATTCTGCTTGGGGAAAAAAGAAAGCTTATTTTTTAATAAAATAGTTGAAACTTATTCTTTTTCTCATTTATAAAATTATTTTTCTTGGTATTTTTAACACGTAAACCACTATTTGTTAAACTACCTTATGTTCTACTTCAGAAGAATTTTAGACACGCACTGTTGTGAAATGTATGACCAATAAGTAATTTTAGAAAGACTTTATTTCTACGTTTTTGTACATAATTTGAGTTAGTAGTTAAACACGAAGTAATACTTTAGCTCTTGTATTGTTTTACTATAAAGGCCTTAACAGATTGGCTTCGTTCAGCGTGAAACAAACGGCCGTTGCCATTCAAATGAATTTATCGCTGTGCTTACAACTAACTTTCATCCCGTGCGAAGTTCGTCGAAGCTCATGCACGTCTTAGCTTTACGACTCAAATTAAAAGTTTTGTTACTTTCGGCCTGAAATAAATTAAATAAGCACATCTGACATGCGCTTAATGATCTATAGAAGCACAGCTGTAACATGTATGATCTTACTAACGCCCTTATCGTTTACAGATGAAATATCGTGCATGTCTATGAATATAGTCTCGATGATAGTTAAGGTATCTAGCTTGAATGGTTTTTAAGATAACATTTAATTTGAAATTTTTTTTGTCGTGTTGATGCAAGTCAGTTATTTTTGCCTCAGATAAAATACTATGGCGAAAAGTGAGTTTTTTTTTATGCGCTTGGATAAATCAATCTCCAATGTCATGAAAATCTTTGTGCATTTTAAATTTCTGTCATAAGATTAACTGGTTCAGACGCAACTGTCTAGTAAATGGCGACCTTAATTACTATACCCATGCAATTTTCTTTTCAAGTGTTTTTTTTTTTTTTACGGACAGTGACGAATTCAACCATTTGCCGAGGTACAGATTTCAAGTCTTATACTACGTAGTTCTCTATTGAAGCCAACAAGGGAGAGTATACTACTGCGATAGCAAGAACTATACTATTGTGTCCAAAAAAGCAAGAGTAGTTTTCAATTTAATTTTCCCGGGTATATGGTATTTCAATTTTTTTTTTCTTTTTTAGGTTGTTGGCATGTCCTTCACATCCGTGTGAAATTTTACGTCAAAATATTCATTAGTGTTTAAGTTACGCTTGCCTTTGTGAGACGCTAAAACTGATTCCGGCAACTTTTGAAATATCGGAATTAATACAAAGAACTTGCATTAAATTTTTTTTCGGAAACGTATAGAATGTTGCAGAAGGCATTCGGTGAGCATTCCTATAACGGAAAGAAATGTTTAGAAGTGGTATAAACAGTTCAAAGAAGGCAGAGAACGTGTTGAAGACGAAGAGCTTTCTGGTCGCCCACAAACCTCAATCGACGAAGCTCGCGTACAAAAATTTAAAGATTTGTTGCTTAATAAACTGTCGATTTACAATTAAAGACCTTGCTAATGATGTTGGATGAATTCCATTTTAAAAGATGTTTTGGGACTGAATTGGTACCGAAAACATTGAATGCGCCAGCTCACATTGCATTGATTCTTCGTGACTTTTTCGCCAAAAATGAAACAACCACCGTATTCACATGATTTAGCATCGTGCTACATCTGGCTATTCCCTAAACTCAAAAGACCATTCCGGGGACACCGTTTTGAATCGAATGAAGAGATATTTCAAAAATCGCTGGAATCAGTTTTAGCATCTCACAAAACCAAGCGTAATGAATATTTTGACGTAAAATTTCACACAGATGACAAGAACAGTGCCAACAAACCTAAAGAAAAAAAAATTAAATACCATATGCCCGGGAAATTTAAATTGAAAACTGGTCTTACTTTTTGGACACAGTAGTACGGTCGAGATCCTGGACGTCTCTCCGAGGGTGGGGATTGAGAGTGAAGTGATACGTCATTTAAATTTTAAGCAGCCTCAAGGTTTGAAACACACGGAAAAGCGGTATATTTCACTATTAGCAGAAGCCGAGGTTAAGAAAGAAATTCAATTCAATCTCATCTCAGTTACCAGAATCCCCTTTTCCTGGGACGTGGGTTAGTTTGGTTTGTCTTTTATGGCTTTTTTTTTTGCAGATTAGCGCTAACTAGGTAGACCGGGACCTCCAGTTTGTTAATGGTTTGGAATTCACTTTAATAATAATGTCAGTATTCTAACCCATGTGATATCAACAAATCGGGAGGGAAATAAAATATAAACGACGTAATAAGAAATAAAAATAGACAAGAAACATTAGTTTGAAAACAAATTATGATCTTGTTGATGGAGGGTGTTCTTACACCTGAAGGAGATGTGCCCCTGAGAGAAACAACAAATACTATTGCACAAGACATTAATATGTCCGCAATCAAAGAAGTAAATGAAATCTTAATCGTAAAGTGGCATATCGGTTAAATGGCAAGTAGAAAAGACTAGAATTATTCATCAAATGGTAAATCCCATTTGATGAATCGCCACCTTTCTGAAAGCATAAGTTTAAAGTGCCCTTACTTTTTCCACTTAATGTTTTGAACTGCACTATACTTTATGATGAATTACATTAATTATTAGATTCATCAAATCATAGTTCATCCAAATTGCGATGGTTTGACAATTTCGTGAAAAATAATTCTAACGCATCAGAGCAATTACTCTTGCATTATGAAGCAAGATGCTAGAGATAGAAGTCCACAAAGATTTGAATTGTTTGACTCCATTCACAAACGTTAATTTGTTTTTGAGAGTGAGAATTGGAGATTTAAGACAAACTAGTTATTCTTATAAAGAGCCATGAAACGCATTCTATGTTAGTAAACTGTATACTAAAAAGTCCGAAATATCTCGAGTTAGCGAAAAATAAAATGATTCCGATGCCCAACATCGGGATAACCGATTTTCAAAATAGGTATAATCGCTTCGGAGATGATTGATGAATCCGAGCTATCAATTGGACGATCGTGTTTCTGGCCAATTTTAAAGATACCGTGTTGGAAGGTTATGTCTATTTCGGTATTTATTCGTTTGCGCTTCTTCATAATCATTACTTGTATGAGTATACAGTAAATAGAATAACCAATTCTTTGAAATATTCTTATTATAATTCTCAAAATAAGTTAGAGAGAATCTAAACCCCTACAAGTCGAATATTTCCTTTCAAAATCCGAGTAAGTCGAAAACTCCATAACTCGAATTATTTGGCGTCTCCCTTAAAGTTCGACTTTCAGACGTTCTAATTAACTCAGTATTTATTTTCTCTGAAGAGAAAACCAATATCTTGCGTCGATTACAGGAATGCATCCCCTTACCGATTATCCCCTACCAGAAAGATAATCTTGGGAAAGAAAAAAAGATTGACGCACTTCTTGCAATGGAAATAACTGAATAATGCGACGTCAGTGGTATTAATACCCCAAGCCGAATGGAAACTTACGTTTCAATATTGACTACCAGAAACTGAATTAGGTGACAAAATATGATCTATATCCCCTGCCTCGTAAGTCAGACCCGTAACAAAATGCAAAGCAAACTACCTTCAAGTGAAAATGTATTCTAACAAAGACAAGACAGTCTTTATTTGCTACTTTGGGAGTTTTGTCGTTTCACCTGGATTCCATGTGGATTAAAAATAACTCCCGAAACATTCTAGATTCATGGGATTAAATCCGAACGGAAATTTGCGTTTCTATGTTGATTACTAGAAATCGAATTAGGTGACGAAATATGATCTATATTCTCTGCCGTGAACAAAGCAAACACTTCAGAAATGAGGGCAAGAACAGACAAGTTTAGTTACACCAGTTAGTTTCGGGTGCAGTTTAGGAAAACTAGCGAATTCCCAGCGTTTCATAGCAATTGATTCACAGTATATTTGAATGTATAAGCCGATAATATTAATAAATTACTTGTTATTGTTCTTATAAAAATCAGTTGATTTATTTTTGAACTTATTTCGATTGTTGGTTTTTTGTGTTGTCGAAAAAACGAAAAATCTGATGCTGGTGAAATTTGCTCCTGGCTAACGGAAAAGTAAAACCAAAACGCAACCAGAAATATTAATAGAATACCATAAATAATTAGCACATAAAAGCAACAGTGAATAATAACAATTACTTTTAACTTATTTTTTGAGTGTTGTAAATGCAATCTTATTGAAAATACATATAATAAATAATGAATCCATCCAAATCTATGTAAGAATCCGACTTTCCGAATAGTTCGTTAAATTCACTTTCATTCATTGGGAACGTCTAGATGCATAACATCACTTTCAATGCTTTCCACATTAGAATTTATGTCCTGTGGATACACAAAAGATTTTTTTTAATTTCAGTTTTATACGAGTTTTTAACTGTGATAAATTTTTAGAAGAAAAAACATTCTTTATATTCGGAAATATATAGCATTTAGTTCCATCCTGAAAACTGCAGTCAGGAAGAAGCAGGTACACATAATAGAGGGTACAAAAACAAAACTACAAAATGGGTGGATTTCACTACCCTCCCAAAAGCTACAGCAAGAGTGTGCGACAACCCTTTTGAATTTCGTCTGTGTTTGTCGCTCTACGGTCATTTTGTGCACACGACGGCTAAACAAACCGGGACCTACAGTTTAAAGTGGATTCCGAACCACTAACAAACATCCATGCCACCGCCAAGATTCGAACCTGAAGCCTGTGGTACCAAAGGCCAGAGCGCTAGCCAGTTGGCCACCAGGTCGCAACCGTTTTGGAAGAAACGATCTTGCACACACACCGTCTTGGTTGACATGGTTCGCAGTGTGTCAAATACCCGTCAAGATATCGGAGGACAAGCTCCCTAAATGTGAACCTAGTGTCGTTTACTGGCTTAAAGGAAAGACACCTGCAGAAACGTGAAGACTGATATCTGTGATCTACCTCTAGATAATTGTAAATATTAATTTGATATAAATAGAGGGATGATTGTGGTTAATACTGAAATTTTCTGAACTACATATCAGATTTCTAGAAATTGTGTGCAAAACAAATTATCTTCCTACCTCTTCAAAATTGCAATCTAAAATTTGAAGAATGTTAACGTTATTTTATGATTGCTTACAAAATTCATACACATTTATTTCAAACATGGATAAGTAAAAACATTTTCAGAAAGATAGACTTCATAATAGGCAACATTAAATTTTCAAAGCTGAAAGCACTTAATTATTAGAATAGATTGCATCAAATTTACAGAGAACAATTATCCCCCTCTTAAATATAAATATATGTAATTGGGTTCTTAACTCTCAATTAGTGAATCAGTGCCTCAATATTACTATACATCTACAATTACTGAATACGAGATTGTTTTTAATGCATCATATTCTGTATTGTTACTGGATATGAAATATTTCTCATGAAATAAAATTGTATTACAAAATGTGCACTGTTTTAATAAAATCATGTAGTAATTCAACTCAAAAAGGAATTGCAGATAAGGAAAAAGATTCAAGTCAATATAAATTTTTGATGTTTTTGTCTTCCTGTTTATGCAGTACAGCTACATGTAAATTCTCAGAGCAAGAAGCATTAGCATTTTTACTCTTAAATTTATTATAGATATGTGTAGTTAAATTGGTATTTAACAAATTCTAATGTATTACATGTTTGTGTTTTTGAATGACTAGTAAAAAGCATTTTTTTTTTTATAAATCTGATAATTTTTTTTTCTAGAGGCGTGTATGTGTGTGGGAGAGGACTTCTACTTGCTTTATAAATAAATCAGAATTATTTTAAACTACATTAAGCAAAATCATAATGAATATATATTCATATACATACTTAAGTGCATACGTTAATAAATTTATTACAGAATCTGTTTGTTTAGAGTTAAGTTTTCCTGAGATACTATTAAAATTTTTTTTTCTTTTTCAGGTTGCTATCAAAAATGCAAGGAAAACATTTATAAAATATTGAAACATTTTTGGGCAGTTATTAAGAAGATAAATCATGAATACTCATACAACTTGAACCACTAGGAGAGAACTATAATATAAGATTGAAATTATGTAAGAGGAGTTCAGTAAGAATTTTTAAGTAGCTAATGTCCTGGAGTTTAGATATACTTCAACATATTTGTAAAGTTAATTCAAACCTGGCTAAATAATATTATATAACATTCCAAGTGGGAAATAACTTATTTGACAATTTGATTTTATGTATATTATTTCCTTATTAAATGTGTCATCTTCCTCTCAAAATCAGAAATAACAATACTAATAAAAAATAAAACTTTTTTTGTTTATTTTAAGCTCACATTGATTACATTTATAGTTACCACTATAATATGTCGATTTTGTTTTCTTTACATGTTCTCATGAGAAAATGAACACTTACTAGAGGATAGGGGACAACCTTGTGGGTGATTAAAATGAAAGAAGCATTTTTTTGATTTGTACTTATTTTGTTTGCCTTCCTTCCTTTGAATACACCTTCTTCGACCTTTCTTTGGTGGTTTAATGTTGGATGGTTCTTCTGATGGCATTCTCAATTGCACAATATTATTAGTAACTGAAAAAAAAAAAATCCATATTTTAAAATCATGCTAGATTTACAATTGGATTGCAATAATAACTACAAAACAAATATAAAAATGCTATTTCAAAAATTATAGCTGAATTTTAAGGGATGAAAAACATGGGAAAATCACATATTGCATACTGGAGGGATTATTGTGTTTAAAATTAAGGTCTTTATTTTGAAAGGAATTTTAATTTATATAGAAAAACACCTTTTCACAAGATATCTATAATGATATAATATAATGTAATGATATTTAAATAATATCTGTTTTGATATAATCACATTTATATCAATTTTTCTACAATATCTTAAGGTTTTGTATAAAAATATATAATTAAGAACAGCATGAGGTTTTACTGTTACATACAATTATACTCATTACATTAAAAAAATTGAACTTGTAAAAATAGTTTCATTAAATTTTTTTTAAAGAGAAAATTCATATAATTTCAAAGATCAATAAGACATAACATACAGACTGAACTGCACATATCGATCAATCAGATAATCATCACACTAAATCATTGTTGGATTAAAATATCCAGTTTAAGATTAGATTTACCAGTAAATTCGTGGGTAAAAGGCGTATGATCTATGAAAAAAATAAATTACACTAGTTTCCAAAAATTAAAGAAAGAATTGCAATTACAATACAAAAATAAACTTTCATAAACATGGAGTCTAAGAAAAAAATAACGCTGCATCAGAATATGATATTCACTATCTGAATTTGTCGAGGTTCCGTCTTTTCGGGCCACTATACACGTGAAACAAAGAATTTGCAGTTTTTACTTGCAGAAATTGTGAAATAGCAGAGTAGCTACAGAAATTAGGGAAAAAATTTCCCTCACTAAACTTGAAAAGTTTTGCTAAAATTGTCTTCTAATGTATTTATTGTCTGTCCACTGTGAAACTGGACAGACATCTTTTTAGAATGCTAGCACTTTTCAGAGTTTTCTTTCTAAAAAGCATTCCTTTCGAGATATTTTAAAGGAGATTTACATAACAAGGTTTATATTACATTGTTTTAAACATCTTTTTTTTTTTTTTTTTTTTAATTGAATGAATGATAAGAAGGAAAAAAGTACACAATTGTACTGATAAACATGGAGTAAAATTGGCAGTATAAAAATACAGAATATAAAAGGAAGAAAAGAAATATTACATCCTACCCAAAGTTTAGTTGAATATGGGGAATGAAAGGGGTTTGATTTGCATGACACACATTTCAATGTACTGATCATTTAATAGTCATGTTTGAAGGTATAGAAAAAAAACCATGTAGTTCACCAAATGTTGTAATAAGAA
Organism: Caerostris darwini; assembly: GCA_021605075.1. Taxonomy (NCBI): domain Eukaryota; kingdom Metazoa; phylum Arthropoda; class Arachnida; order Araneae; family Araneidae; genus Caerostris; species Caerostris darwini. Next base: position 92,417 of record BPLQ01010246.1, read on the forward strand.
TAAATGCTAAATTAGATACAGAATGGATATCAGTAGAGAAATGTAGAGTTAACTAAACTAATTTTACAGGGTGGTAACAGAGACTGAAAAAAATTTCCCTGACCTACAGCTTCTAATTATATTAGTTTCCTGGCTTTCTCCCTACGTGGAATCACTGTATGTTCATACTATATGTTATTAAAAACATTATTACTAGTTATTTAATATGAAAAAAAATATTCTTATGAAATAATTAAAAGGAAACATCAAAAAAATAAAACAGCATGATACAACACCTCTCACTGGCGCCCCCCCCCCCCCATCTTCCCGAAATTTTACAATATAACCACTCTTCTAAAATATGTACAGATTAATTATTTCATTCAGACTATTTTTAAGAGGAATTTACAAGATTTATTTTAACAATTGTCTCCTTTTATAAGAAACTCGTGAAAAGAAATAAAACATCATGAAATTGAGACCTATAATTCTCCCTGAATGTATGGTACTTTTTAAAGGCGACACCAGACCATTGAATTTTATTTTTTTCTCCTCTACAAACTATCAGTCAATGCAGGCACTAAAATATTAAAATCTTTACTTTTCTAAATTGGCTTAAGCAATTACACAAAGCGAGGATAAAAGCAATCAAAAACACACACTAGGCAACCACGCTTAAAAATAAGATAAATCATACACTGCACAGGACGTAAGGTTGATGTAAAATGAGTAACAATCCAAGTTGCCAAGCATGCTTGCCTACAAAATCGCCAATCACGCACATGTTTTGAAGTGAAATGCTCTTGTCAGCAATTTCCCCTGATTTTCAGATATTTTTACGAATTTCCCTTACTTTTCTAGTTCAATAAAATTCAATCCCCCCCGACTTCCTGGTTCTATCACCACCCTGAATAGCAATTTTTAAATGACTTTATATGAAAAATTATGATGAGCTATTGAGGCTGTATTGTTCAGAGTCAATCTTATGTAGCAAGATGGTTAAATGTGAGCTCTTCTGTAATTCAAAGAAATGTAGAATGTATTTTTAAGAACATAATCTGCATCTAGAAGGTACAATCAAAGACCTACAGCTACAAAAACTTATTTGTAGCAACTTGAAAGAAGCACAGATTCACTATATCAGTCCACCTTAGATCTATTCTTGTAATAGCCCATGAAAAGAGGCATTCAGATCAAATGTGGGCATGAGGCTTCAAGAAGACGGCAAGATGTTCAGCATTGTGTGTCTTTGCACCAGATCATCAAACTGAAAGTTTAATTGGGCATGCATACACATTAATTGGAATACAGCTCTATACTCTTTATTGGTGAGCCCAGGTTTTGTTCATAAAGCGACTTAAGAAAGATGTTGGTCTGGTAAAAGCCAGGAATCTGTTATATCAGACATATTTGATGGGTCCAGTGTATGCATGTATTCAAGTATCTCTTGGCAGCATTGACCTGCACTAATTAGATTAGAAAAATATTAATATAAGTATAACGTCCTTAAGAGGCACAACTAATGCTTGGTTATTAGAGATTAAAAAATTATATGGAATATAACACACAGATTAAACTGCCCATATTAATCAGATAATCATTGACTTAATTATTCTTCCTTACACAAGTGGTGATGGCGATTTCCTCATACTACAAATCAATAATACTAGAGGTTGGTTGATGGAGAATTACTTTTATGAGGAAATTGTTGAGAGTATAGGTTGACTAATATATTATTTGGGCTTGAACCAGATTGAACAAGGTTTGGAATGGTTTAGGAAGGCATGTTATGCACAGATTGCAAGTTGATCACACATAAAACTTATGTGGATTTTCTATGTATGAATGAATAGAAATTTCCCAATCCCAATTTTTTCCATAATTTTTAAAAATGAGTATATTATTGAAGTTATTTGATCTAAAGATAATTAAGTATTTTTGTGATCTGCAACAATGTAGACATATTTTCGATTCGAGACAAATAAAGGTTATTAGTGAAACTAAAAAAATGTAAGTGAATTTACATATTCCACAAAAGATAATTTGATGTGATTATTTCACAAAATTTAATAAATTATTTTTTTTAATTAATACAATAATTAAATATGACTTTAAATAACTTAAATATAATCTTTTTTTTATGCTTACAAATCTAAGACAAAACTTAATTTTAAAAAGAAAATACTAGTGCTTATAAAATGATGAATATAACAATAAGATCAGTTTTCTACTTACTGAAAAAAGCAGTATGAGTTCGAGTATTTGGATGAAAAAAAAAATTAGTCCACACTCATTCAACTATCACTTCATACATTTCCTTCATTAGATATCAAACAAAAATGCCTTGATACCATAGATTAGTTCTCACAAGGTAATCTTGCAACAGCATACACTGATGGATCCTCTGACAAATTCCTCAATAAGGGTAGACAATAAGTAATTCTTCTTTCTACTTCCAAATGGAAGTATATAATATAAAGTGAATGCATGCCATGCCCAGCACTCACTCCCCATGTTTTGCAATTGGGTATGGTGCCAATCGAGGCCAACTTAAGAGAAGTCCTATATAGTGAAGCGGCGCTATTGCTTGCGGCCGCTTTCGAGAAGACTTTTAACTTGATCTAACATTGATAATTATATTTTAAATCCATGGACACGATAACAACAACAACATTAGATTTCACTTTCTGGCTTGCCAATCATCCAATTTGTAGTAGATTAGTTTTTATCAAGAATAGAAACATACAAATTCTAGTACTTTATTTGGATTTATTATTTTTTATTTATTAATTAATTTTTATTAAAAAAATTAATTTTTTTTGATTTATTATTATTTTTTATACATTATATGTATGCTCAATAAAATACTATAAAACTTTCACTTTAAATGAAAAATGAATCTGTGCTCAGAATGGTGAAGGGGTATATACTACTGTAGCCAAAAAGTAAGACCAATTTTTTATTTTTTTCAAAAACTCTTTATTTATTCTTCACAATTTATTCCATCGACTACAAAGTAATCTCCTCCGGACACAATCAACTTAATGCCAACTTTTTTCCCAATCCTCAATGTCTGCTAAAAAGTCATCGGCAGGGATGGCCTTCAAAGCGCGCGGCAATTCACGTTGAATCTCTTCAATCGACTCAAAACGGTGTCCCCAGAGTGGTATTTTGAGTTTAGGGAATAGCCAGAAGTCGCACGGTGTGAATACGGTGGTTGTGGAACGATCTGGGTCCCATTTTTTGGCGAAAATGTCACGAAGAATCAATACAGTGTGAGCTGGCGCATTCAGTGTTTTCGGTACCAATCGAGATTTAACGAGTTTGAGGATCAAAATGGAATTGAGCCTTTTGAAATTCCGACATCATCAGCAAGGTCTCTAATTGTAAATCGACGGTTTGCAAGACCAAATCTTTAATTTTTTGGACGTGAGCTTCGTCGGTTGAGGTTGATGGTCGACCAGAAGGCTTTTCGTCTTCAACGCGTTCTCTCCTTCTTTGAACTGCTTATACTACTTTTAAACATTTCTATCCGATATAGGAATACTCACCGAATGCGTTCAGCAACATTCATTAATGTAAGATTAGGTTTCATTATACTTTTCTGTTAATAATATGTTAATTACTTGAAAGGAATGAGTATGGCAACCAATGAGTTTAAAAACATGTCCCTAAAATTATTTTTAGTAATAAATATTAAGAATGAACTAATAAATACTTAGAGTATTTAAATAATTTCGTAATAATTTTTTTTTAATAATGTGAAATCTAATGAAGGAATAATCTTCGAATATGAAATGATTTAATAATATTTATTTGTTCCAAGTGGAACTCAAAGACAATATCTTGATGTCAAATTTCACACAGATGTCAAGGTCAGTGCCAACACATAAAAAAGAAATTAAATTCCACATGCTCAGAGAAATTTAAATTGAAAATACGTTTTACTTTTTGGGCACAATAGTATACACAACTAAACCCCCTTCACAAACTTAAACCCATACTTTTTAAGAAATAACTGGTTGATAGGCATTTTTCTATGACAGAAGTTACGCTTTAGCATACTACTAAAACTAATGTTAGGCTAAAAATGTTTATCAGTGCCTTTATTACAGGAAATCTGTATATCTTCTTGCACAACAAAGTTTGTGTGCTAGAAAATTTGTTGCGTTACTATTTGATTTGCTCTCATTGAAAAGCTTAGATAAGCAAAAAAAATTTAATTAATAGCTAACTGAAGTAATTACTAAAATGATTTAAAATTATTAATTATTATTATTTAAAATTATTTTGGATAAGATATTCTGGAATAAAATGAATACTATTAATATTAATATACCACATACTGTCAGTGGAATTTTATAAAGAACAATACGATTAATTTTATTTGAAAAAATACAATACATAACACTATCAAAAATCATGAAATCACTATTACTGTTATGAATTAAAAGATACAATTCATTTTATGAAAAAAACTTGGAGCTACGAGCACTTACAAAGTATTACAGATACACAGAACCAGTAAAACATCAAAGAAAACAATAATGATGTTTTTCAAGAAAAATCAACGAATCAAAGGCTATTTTTGTGCAAGTATATAATATATATATATATATAAACAAAAACGACAGACGATGACACAGCCAATTTTTTTTGCATTACATGCAAGTATGTAAGTCAATAGTGACTAAAAAATTGTATATATGTAATGCCATTAAATTTCTTCTTAATTGAAATATCCAGACTTTATCTTAAACAATTTTCTTATGTAGATGCCAATAATAGCAATTAGAATATTAAATAAAATTGAAAACCTTTTATACAACCACCTACCACCGTCTTTCACTAGGTATATATATATATATGCTATACAAAATAAGTTCACTGAAAGCTGACTGCACATCCTTTATTAAATATGATCTACCAGAGTCGAGAAATTTCTAGGTATGAAGTAGTTATGTATACTAAGAGAGATTCACAATTCAACACATCATTACTGCTATATAGGAAGCCATTGAAATTATCCTCAAAGGTTAAATTATTTATTACTTTATAATCTTTTAATTTATCGAATTATATTTGATATTAATTTTTTTATATTAATTGTTGATGAATATATGAAAATATATATGCAAAATATCTTTTAATTAATAAAAACTTACCTAGCTGATGCACACATTGCATTTTATAGCCACTAACTATTACTTTTTATTAGAAATACTAAATCAATAGTTGCCAACTCTTATAATTCAAAATGCAGAAAATATATCAAACAAACCCAAAATTATTAAAAATTCCAAAGACTTGATATCTTTTTAATTATAAAATAATGTGAGAATATGAATAAAAAATTATTTATAACAATATTTTAGAGCTTTATTTTAAATTATTAATGTTTACCATTGTTATACCCAGAATATAACTTGAGTTTCAACACACCATGATTTCATATATAGCACAAAAAGTTTAAAAAAATCTTCATTATGACAAATTTTTTTGTTTAAAAGCGTTTAACAACAACAACAACAACAACAATAAAAAAAAATTGGTTAAAATATTAATTTTTGCAAAAACTTATTAGTATATGTTGTTGCCTTTAACTCGATTATAAAAAAAACCCCTAACAGTTGTGGCTTCTTTCTCAAAAATGCACACATTTTGAAATACACAATGAAATTAATGGGGACGAGTAGAGGTTTTCCCATTTCAACGTCGATTTCTGCTCATAGGATTGCAGTTAACCTTTCTATTCTGCAGTTACTTGTATAGTAATAATAATAAAAGGGGAGAGCAGCCTTGTAAATCTAAATGAAATTATTAGAATAAAATAAAATAAAGGATTATTAAATATTATATCACTTTTTAAATAATAAATTATCAAAAAATTACTCATATGAAGAAGATATTAATTAACAACCATAATTTAAAATTTAAAAAATATTTGCTATATAAAAATTTATGTTGTATTACAATTAAAATAAAGACAGAATAAATAATAACTCAATGTCTGCTCACAGTTTAAAAATATAAAATTTGATCAAGTAATAAAATAATTAAAAGTATAATTTAAAAATTACCTTCAAAAATATAACTATGGTTTCGAAGTAATGTTTGAATACCTCCATTTTGAGATTTCAAACTTTTTAATACATCTGGTTGAATGAAGTAGCACAGTTCAGACAAGTTTAATTTTCCTAAAAAAAAAAAAAAAAATATTTATCTAATGTATATAAGCAATAAAAGTACATTCTCAGTTATAGTAAATAAATTTCTTAATAAACTCAACAATTTACTTAAGTGTCTATATCGTTATATACAGTCACCAGTAAAAGCATTTAGACAAATTTAAACTCACGACCTTGTTAAATATAATTTTTTTTTTTATGAGTTACCTTTGTGCAGAAAACAATTTTTATTTAATTCTGATCATTATAAATGGAAATCTGGTGAATTTATTTTAGTAGAAATATATATAAAAATAAACTCCACAAAAATAATGGGGCAACTATTAAAAATGCGTGAACACGGAAATTCAACCAAAGTAATTTTTCAATGAATTATCATAAGGCAGTTTCTTATATTACTGATTAGTTTTATTAAAACGTTTTTTATAAAGTTATCCTTTTTATTTTTAGGAAAAAAGGTTAATCATTAAAAAAAGTGACACAGAAAGACTCTCAAATTGAATATTTTCATAACGAACTTTTCTGAAGTAAAATAGGTGGAATTTAAAGAAAAATACCATGAAGTGCAAAATAAGTGGAAACATACAAAGACTAGATTAATGTTTGGTCATTATTTTGCAATTAATAATAAAAGCAGAAACAGCAAATTTCTGTGTTTTCAGTTGCTATGTAAAAAATACTATATATTACAAATAACTGACTAAATATGATGAAAATTTTGATTTAAAATTTCAGAAATCTTGGGACTTTATGAATAGAAATAGTGAAAATCAAATTAAAATTTAATCTAAACTCATTTTCATATTATAAGGAAAGTTTTCCACATTTATTTTTGTAATTTTAGTCTATGGGAAAAACTGGTGAAGAATTTTTCATTTAAATCGTGTAATTATGTATGTTCAGCACAAAAATATTAAATTTTCCTGAATAAAATAAATCATGTCATCCTTTTCTTTATATTTGCATATCAAAATCAAATCATCCCGAATATTTTTCATCCTAAAAAAGAAATAGGCACATATATGTAAATATTTTTTTTTGTTATATCTATTATACTTCATCTATCTTTGTAGTTTAATGCTTTCTTTAAAAAATTTACTGACAATGATTTAATCAATGCATCTAAAAAATTCCTACATTGATTTTATTAAGAATAAACTCTTTTGCTAATTTTCACATTTATAAAAAGTATAAAAGTTTTATCACATTTACTGCATCTTTTGAAGTTAATCGCACCTTCTTAATTTATCCACAATATAGTATTTTTTTTTTTTGGATACAACTTTAAATAAAAATATTAGACTTTAATTTTTTTTAATGACACTTTGTTACTGTCTAATAAAAAAAGTAATTGCCAAAAGTAAGAATTGGTAAAAAATGAATATATCTTGCATTTCGATTTTTGAAATGTCTGATTTAATTGAGCAAAGAACTTGCATTAAATTTTGTCTGCGAAAACGTATAGAATGTTGCAGAAGGCATTCGGTGAGCATACCTATATATGGGAAAGAAATGTTTAGACGTGGTATAAACAGTTTAAAGAAGGCAGAGAAGCGTTGAAGATGAAGAGCCCTATGGTTGACTATCAACCAACGAAACTCACGTCCAAAAAATTAAAGATTTGGTGCTTGCTAACCGTTGATTTACAATTAAAGATCTCGTTGGTGATGTTGGAAGTTCAAAAGGATAGGTCAAATAAATTTTGGGTCTCAAACGCGTCACATCTCAATTGGTACCGAAAACACTGAATGCGCCAGCTCACACTGCATTGATTCTTCGCGACATTTTCGCCAAAAATGAGACCCATATCGTTCCACAACCACCGTATTCACACCGTGCGACTTCTAGTTATTCCCTAAACTCAAAAGACCACTCCGGGGACACCGTTTTGAGTTGATTGAAGAGATTCAACGTGAATCGCCGCGCGCTTTGAAGGCCATCCCTGCCGATGACTTTTTAGCATGCATTGAAGATTGGAAAAACAGTTGGCATAAGTGCATTGTGTCCGGAGGAGATTACTTTGAAGGCGATGAAATAAACGTGGAAGAATAAATTAAAAAAAAAAAAAAAAAAAAAAAAAAAAAAAAATT
>BPLQ01010246.1:107896-150512 GCA_021605075.1 Caerostris darwini
CAATCATTGAAAATAACAAAAGGACAACCGAAGACACAAAAATCAATTTCATATCTGATTTAGCCTTCAATTTCATATCTGATTTAGCCTTCAATTTCATATCTGATCTTACCCTTGAAGAACTGGACTCTGCTATTCACCGATTGGATCCAAATAAGTCATCAGGACCTGATGTCATCTTCGGGCAAATGATCACTCATTTTGGTGAAAATGCAAAAAGGTTTCTACTTAATATTTTTAACGCCTTCTGGCGTACTGGAAAATTGCCCAAGATTTGGAAAAACTATTATTATACCAATTCTTAAGCCCGGAAAGAATGTCACCATCTGTAAAAGCTACAGGCCTACCTCTCTAACTTGCATCCTCTGTAAACTTATGGAAAGAATCATCCACCGCCGAATTATGGACTTCCTGGTAAAGCACAATTTACTCCACTTCTATCAAACAGTTTATCGAGCAAAACATAGCACTGTGGATCAGCTGTTTTACCTGAGTCAATCAATTATCAATGGCCTCCAGGAAAAACCTCATAGGAAAACTGTTGTAGTATTTTTGGATCTTTCTGGAGCTTTTGACCGGGTTTGACGACAAAAACTTATACATATTATTCACAGTACCGGGATCAAAGGCAATGCGCTTTTATGGATCAATGATTTTTCTCAGAGGTAGAAAATTCTCTGTTAGGTTCAACGGTGCACGATCGAAGTCGCAGAGATTATGGGCTGAAGTACCTCAGGGCTCAGTTCTTTGTCCTCTATTGTTTCTTATTTACATGGACACCATCCAACCCCATATTCATTCAGATACAAGAATTGCCTGTTATGCTGATGATATTGCAATCTGGCACACTCACAGAGATATTACAACTTCTCAGAAGGCCCTAAACGTCACTTTGAAGAACATTGCTATTTGGGCAAAGGATCTTAAACTATCTATCAATGCGGACAAGACCAATTTTTGTGCCTTTTCTACTGATAAGAAACACAGGGGTACATTTAATTTAGATATTAAGATCAACGATTCTCCCATTAAGAAGATTGACTTCCCCACCTATCTAGGCATTACCCTGGATTCTGAATTTCGCTTCCCAAGGCACATTGTACACACTGCTAATAAAGCCTTGGGAAAGTTAAGTATTCTCAGAAAACTAAGTGGAACTACTTGGGGATCAAGACCTAAAACTGTAAAAAACGCATTCTGCTCCATCATTAGACCTCTGCTTGAATACGCCGCCCCGATTTGGAATCCAAGCTCCTAGCCTTCTAAAATGGACTCAGTCCAACACAGAGCATCGAAAATCGTTATAGGAGCAGTCTCCTCAACCAATAACAAGGCTGAACAGGAATGTGGCCTACCTCCTCTCGAAAACAGACGCAACCTTGCCACCATCAGATTTACTAATAGACTTCATAGTAATAACATGGATCATATCTCTATCAGAATATTTAATGAAAGGATGGGCTCAACCAGACTCAAAAGATCATCAACTCTACAGCTTGATAAAGATATCAGAAGTCGGATAAATTTGGAACATTCTTCTCTGGATTTTGTTCAAGAGTCCCTTTTTCCCGGAAAACCACCAAGTGAAACTAAGTTTGGTTTGAACCTATTGCAACCTTGTTCAAAAAAGAAGACTCCAACATTCTCAAAAAAAAAAAGGCCTTGATAGCATAGAGAAGTTCTAGCAAGGTAATCTTGGAATATCATACACCAATGGATCCTCCGACAAATTCCTAAATAAGGGAGGTGCAGGCATTTTCTTTCTACTTCCAAATGGAAGTAAATACCATCATAAAATGAACACAGGCCTAACAGCTTCAAACTTCACCAGCAAGCTCATGGCAATTAAAGAGGCCGTTGCTTTATATCTAAATGACTCAAATATTTCAGGACTCACTGACGGGTTAGTGATTTTTTCTGACTGCAAGTCGACTCTGGAAGCAATTAAAAATGGAGATACTAACATCACTTCTGCGATAAATGTTCTGCTCGAGGCTCTATACGCTGACTCTTTAGCCAAAGAAGCCAGGGATAATGATCAACCCAGGACTACCATCACACTTGCAGATGCTAATGCAGTTGCCAAAAGCCGACTAATTCCTCATAACTTTAAGAAGTCACTAATCACGGACTTCAACTGCCCTAGGAAGTTGACATCAGTTATTAGTAGACTCAGAACTAATCATTACAGAGGGATGAAGATTCTCCCAGACAAGACCAGGGAATACATCCACTGCAGAAATTGCCCCAAGGCTTTCCTAACACCTAAGCAGATTCTAGAGTACCCAGCACTCACCCACATGTTTTGCAATTGGGTATGGTGCCAATCGAGGCCAACTTAAGAGAAGTGCTGTATAGTGAAGCGGCGCCATTGCTAGCGGCCACTATCGTGAAGACTTTTGACTTGATCTAACTTTGATAATATTTTTAATCCATGGACACGATAACAATAACAACAGGGGAACGCATCCTGCAAAGAGTGGATAACTTATTTTTTTTGCCTAACGAATCGTATCGCCTGCTCATTTAAACATCTTATTCCTGGTCGACACAGGCTCCGATATGTCTCCAATTCCTGCAGACAACTACCAAAACGTAATTCTTCACAATTAACTCAACAAAAATAAATGTCCATGATCAAAAAACATAATTGTAGACAAACTTTCGTGAATATAAATTGATTCAATAACAAAATCTCCAATGTTAAATTTTGAAGACACAGGGAAAATCATCAAGAATTACAAAACTTACTGAAAAACTTGCCATTTCTCAAATTGGAACTAAAATCTTGCTAGTTTTGTGAGCATAATTTGGTCATTACATGGCATTTCTTGCCCTTTTGTTCCCAATTCTTTTCGTAGACTCACCTTTAGTCATCTGTATCTCTTACATAGTGTGATTGCAGCTATTTCTAGATACTCATGGTTTGACATGAAATGTCAAATAAAAAACTAGATACAATGTTGCGAGTCATGTTAATAGAGGCACAGATGCTCAATTTCACATCGAAATAGTGTGTCCAATCTGATGGCTACAATTATCGATTGACAATTGACCAATTCTCTTGATGACCAGAAGCTATACCCCATCCGCTGTTTTATTCCACTAACAGCAGTAAAAAAGACCTTTACAGTGGTCTTGGATGGGGAGGTATGATCAACTGGCAGAGGTGCTGTTCCCAGAAATCTCTACTGTTAGCAAGCGATCCTCCCTCCATGGCATCAGTTGTAAGGTACAATTAACGAAGACCCTGTTCTTATGGATAATAATGACAGACCATAGCACTGTGAAGACATCACACACTTTTGATTTAAATACCATATAATATGTGTGAGATATTTTGAGAAGATGCCTTTTAGCAAGATTATATTCATAGGAAAACACTCAACCAGGTAAACAGATGTTCACTGAGGAATTGGCACTCTTAGTTCAAAAAATGTTATCTTATGAGTACAGAGAGCCAGTGCCAAACAACCATTTTAGTTAAGAGAGGTCATATCCCTCATTAAGCAACATGTTCTTTGTCTTAGGAAGACAAATATTTGTACTAATGCAACTGTTTCTATAGTCTTTGTCTGATATCTTACTAGATGCATTCCATTCATTTGTTCATTAGTATGATTTCTTCATGCTTTATGTACAAAATAGTATCTCTGGATTTAAAATATCATGTTTTATATGCGATTTTTTGTGGAGTTACAAAAGTCATTGCTGACGTTTTGCAGATCAGCATATTTACATACAAATATATATATATATATATATGGCAAAATAATACGGCATATAAATATACAGTAAAATAAGCAATAACGCAAATCAATTAAGCCTATTTGCTTATACTGCTTTGATGCTTATAATTATAATTTTAATATTTGATGAACAATTCATATATACTGTTTAAAATCACTAAATAATAGATTTCAATATTAATTTAATTATTTTCCAATAACTTATTTAATATATATATTGATTAAAATTAATGGTTCTAGCACGAAATGATCTGCAGATTTTCAATATTATTAAAAAGTAAAAAAGGATAATATTTAAATTAGATAAACTAAACAAATAGTGTAAAATTGCCATTGCTTTAATTAGAATCAGAATATTTGACTAAATATACATCATATATAAAAAATAAAATTAAATATACTGCTGTCCATAATTAAGGTTACAAACATTAAATACGATTTCAAAAGATAATTCATTGACTGAAATGAAATTTTGTAAATATCTAACTTCAAGAAAAGGAGGTTAATCATTTTGTAACACGTAAATGAAAAATATCAAAATGTGATAAATCTCATTACCAGAATCCTTCAGCTGGTAAGAGTGAGGATAAGAGCACAGTTATTTAAGATACGAGATGGGTACACAATATTGCAAAGGTAGCTGTTGATAACTTGCGACAACAAAAGCTAATTTTCTAAAGGAATTTCGGAGAGGCTTTTTCCACAGCATTTAAAACATTTATAGGATTCAGGACCATATAGACTCATTATTTACACTACATAACTGGTATTGAGCTCTATACGGCCTTATGCTATCTCCTCAAAGATGTATGGTTATCAACATGCTTCCCCACATAAGGACTTTTCATCAAATTGGTTAATTTCTCTTATATTAAAAGATTATATATTATACATTAATATGGCCTTATTTTAAGATATTTATATAGACTTTAGTTATTGCAGGATATATGCTTATAACTTTAATTGCAGGCACAAGTATACAACCATATTAAATTTATAAATAAACTTGCCTCTAAATTTGTTTCATGTCCATAAATGTCCCAAATTTTCCTTTTTTTAAGATCAATCCCAATTCCTTTATGCTAAAATGAATAAAGATAATGAATATAAAGAGATTTTTATTATAAATAAATATAAAAACAGAAAAAATAAAATGCCTTAACTCGTATGGTTCGTCACATCTAATGCAAATCAAGGTAATTGGGAAAGGGGGGGGGATTATTAATTCAACTAAAAAAATAGAATGTGTTGTTCATATAGTTGCCACTTGAATTTCTTTTTTTCTTATTATCCATGAATACTCTTACATTGAATATTCTTTTACATATATGTTAGTTAAATCCTTTTTATTCATCAGTTTCCAGAAGATATATTTGATGTCCATATAATTTCTTACAAAAGTGGTTTAGTCCAACATTATATATATATAAAGTAAATGGGGAAAATAATTGAATGAATGGAAATTGTTCAATAATAATTACTTCTCTATAACTTTGAATATATAATCCATTAATTTTTTTTGTAATTTAACAGATTATATATATAATATATTAAGTAGGTGTTTTTTTTTAAATATAATTGCTATGAAAATTAAGACATTTTAAATTCTGCATTAAAAATTACGTGGGCATATTTTAAAAAATGGTACAAAAATTCAGTCAAAATTTAATTTTTTTATGTTAAAAAAATGTGTGAAAAATACAGCTTTATTAAGTTGGAAAGGTCAGTTATCAGCATTGTTTCCATAGTGCAAGGAATCAATCTCTTTTGAATTTTCAATATGTTAATGGTTTAGTCCCATCCTAAACAAATATGGAATTATTGTTTAAAATTATCAGTATTATAAGTATTGAAAGGAATTTTATTTTTGTTAAGATAATGATCCTAAGACCATAACTCTCACCATTTGCCCCAGATGTCTATAATTGTCCACAAATCCTGAAACACCACCTCATTTGCCTATCTAAACTTAAAGCTTTTCTTTTTAGTATAATATAGAAATATTTTTCAGTAATACCATTTCATTTAAATTTTTGTTTTAAGATACAATGTACTATATTTAGAAGTACAAACACATTAAATGCTAAAGTGTGCCGATTGGACATAATGATACACTAGAGATTATTGCATAAAGTCACTTTCAAATGGCGATTAATATATAAAGCAAAGAATTACCTTTAAAATAAAAATAGATAAAGAGGAAAGGGAGGAAAAGAAAGTAAATAGCAGTATGTATAAAATCCAGCTAAAAATACTTTAAACACAGCAAAGAATCTGCAAATGGAAGTACACAGTTATTTTAAAAAATACAAAGGATTTTAAAATATCAATTCATCGTTAATTTCTGTCTGCTAGAAGACTAGGAGGGAAAAAAAAATTAAAACCCTAAAGAAAAATTTTTATGTCCAATACATGGAAAATTACATATAAAAATATTTACAAGAAAACTCGCATCACACATATGACGGACCACTTGAGAACTAGATATCAGAAATGGATTCAATTAGAATAAAATAGGCTAGGTAATATTACAAGAAGCAAAGCTTTATAAAGATAACATTATTATTATCTTTTTTTGATGATCTAGAGATAATAGCAAAAAATAAATAGAAATTAATTTTGGAGAACTATACTGACCTTTATGACCTTTCAGTTCAAAATCTGTAATTTGAATACTTATATGACTGGCAAGCATAATATTTTATTACAAATCACAAATGTATTTTAATTTTAATAAACAGAAAATTATGGAAATGAAAGAAGTTCCCCAGAATTGTAATATTTTCCCTTATAGCACACATTTTTTTTTAAAGTTAAAGATACTGTAAATAAAGTGAATTAAAGTTTCAAAATTTTTCATGAATAATATGCAAGGAATTGTAAAAACTAATAAGTTCTATTCAAGATTGCTTTTATCCTTATTTAATGTATGTTTTTCGATGTATGAGGATAAGAAAAAATTTCAGTAGGAATAATTCTTTCTTCAAAATAATGAACATAGAGTTAATTTAGAATGAGTAAATATTTTATTTTCAGTGGTATTGTTTGCATTTTGAGACAAATCGTTATTGTAAAAGTATTTATTAAAAGTGCATAAATATATAGTAAAGTATTGAAAAAAAAAAATCTGTATAATTCATACATCGTTAATTTTTACATTTGTGAGACCTCTAAAAGAATCCTCATGACTATAGCAAAAAGTATAATTTTCTGTAGCCTTTAAAATGAATTGCGGATGAAAAACCATAAAAGTATTGGTTTAATTAATGAAATTCTTGGTAGTGATACTAATAAATTTCAAAAATAACATTCCCCAAATGACAAAAACAACTGCCTATCAGCTTTGTGAAATTGCGGATGCATAGTAATATATTCAAATCTGATTCAATAGTTATTGATTTAAAAAATAGTTGAGATAAATTTTTAATTACCACACTTAAGATTTAAATAGACAGTTTATAAGTTGATTCATAGATTGTAAGTAGAACTTTTAAATTCATCATTCAGGACAGTAGTTCTCAATTGGTAGATAAAGTAACATTTTCTCAGTATTTCAAATCAATTAGAAAAATAAAAATATTTTTTAGTACAAATTTTAATCATCATTTTCAAAAGTGTACATAACACTTTTTGTGAAGGAAAAAAAGTATTGAATGTTTGTTTCATGTAAACTTATTAATATGAATGATCAACTTTCAATAAAGTTTTACTTTAATGCTACTTATGTAAGAAATTAATAATTAAGTAACAAAATAATTGTGTAGTTATTAATGTCACGAAAAAAAATAGTTTTTGGGAAAATAAGTTCAAAAAAAATCTTACTCCTTCTGATGACAAGATATGATCCAAAAGCCCATTTCCACATCCTAAATCAATAAAAGTTTGCTTTTTTGTTAAATTTTTCAATTTTCTCTCTTGAGCCCAAAGCGTCTGCGAATGAACAAAATATTAAGGTAAAGAATCAATTATTGCTTATTATAAAATAATTTTTTAAATATAAGCACACCTTTATTTATAAAACATGAATTTAATGTTAAATATATCATTCAAATGTAAGTAAAGCAAATCTTTACACACAAATACATATATGCTAACATTTAGAAAACCATGTTGTGTGAGCAATAACATGATTTAGTATGGCAATTTTCCTGGAGCAGAGCTCAAAAACTACTTATTTTATACAAAATGCCCATTTCAAAGCTGTCAAACATTTAGTCATTAATGTTTTCAAAACACTTTCACACAATTATATCATTAAAAATACAAAACTTTTATCAAATAATTTTGCAAAAATATACATTTAGTAAATACTCTTGTAAATTGGGATAACATTATAAAATTTCAAATAAAATTTTAATTTCAGCTATTTAGCTGATTTGGAGAAGGATAAAATAATAAATCATTGCTAGACAAAATAAATCTATGAGGAATTAATTAATAGCAAATAAGTAACTCTTTTACCTTTCACAAGATCTTTCTGAGACAGTTTGTTTATAGTAATTGAAACCATGATCTGAAAATTTATATATCTTTATCAAGTGATTTTAATGTTTCACTGCATAACAGGTGGCCTTAAAAGTTCATAGGCTGACACATAGATGGCGCTACTAGTATTAAATCCATATGATTTTTAGTTAGCCCTAACCTTCAAAAGACATGTGTATAAATTTGACAGCTGTTGAACTATTAGTATGCGAGTTATAGCATTTTTAGTGAAACAACTTTTGTTAGTTTGAAAAAATGGATAAAAAGGAAATTCGTGTATTAATAAAGCATTGCTTTTTGGCGAATAAAAAAATACTATTAAAGCCAAGGCTCGGCTTGATAAACATTATTCGGACTTTGCACCAGGAAAATCAACCATAGAGAAGTGGTTTGCTAAATTTAAACGAGGCGAAATGAGCACCGGGGACGATGCAAGCAGTGGACGCCACAAAGAGGCTGTTACCGACGAAAACATAAAAAAAGTCCACAAAATAATTTCTGATAACCATAAAGTGAAGTTGATTGAGATAGCCGAGACCCTAAAGATATCAAAGGAACGTGTTGGACATATCGTGAATGAATATTTGGATATGCGCGAGCTCACAATCGACCAAAAACAACAACGAATTGATGATTTTAAGCAGTGTTTGGAGCTGTTCAATCGTAATAAATCCGAATTTTTGGATGAAGCATAGCTCCATCATTTCACAACGGAGTCTAATCGACAGTCAGCTAAGTGGATTGCATGTGATGAACACTGAAAATGCTATAACTCGCATACTAATAGTGCAACAGCTGTCAAATTTATACGTGTCTTTTGAAGGTTAGGGCTAACTAAAAATCATATGGATTTAATACTAGTACCGTTATCTATGTGTCAGCCTACGAACTTTTCATCCCACCTGTTAAATAAGCTCTAAACACATTTTGGTTGTTCTAAGCAGTGTTGAACACGTTATTGACGTAGAAAAAAACATTTAACATTAACTTTGACAGCACTTTATATCAGGGGTGGGAAAGGCCAAATAATGTGAGGCTCCTCAGCCAGATTTTTTTTTTTATATCTACTCCTAACTCCCCACAGTTTTCCATAATTTTATCTAATATGATCTTTCAGGGTGGATACAGAAACTTTCCCTGACTTAAACTGACAACATTTCCTTGACTGTGTGTACAATATACATTATTAAAAACATATTAACAAATTATTTAATATGAAAAAATATTTTTATGAAATTTCCTTTTAAAAAAATAGAATGAACATCCTAAAAAGAAATCTATTGAAACAGTATGTTTTACACAGTAAAACCACTAATTATTACAAAATAATCACTCTTAATAAAATATGTACAGATAAATTATTTCCTTCAAACTATTTTTGAGATTATTTACATGATTTATTTTAGAAACAAATAATATAATATAAGAAATAATATAATAGAAAGAAATAATATATCACGAAATGGCAAATGACAATTCTCCCTGAATGTTTTTTTAAAGGTGTACACTTGAATTTTGCTCTTAGAGTTAATGTACACATATAACAGAAGCCCAATTTAAGAGCAGAATCAGTAATTAAACACACAAATAACAAATTAAAATATGCATTCAATGCATATGCTGAAGGACACTTGATTAAATAATTTAGGCTTAATACACTTAATTTATATACAAATAATAATTCATTAGACAAATTTCAGTAATTAAATACATGAGTAACAAATGCATAAATATCAAATACCAATCAACACAGATGCTAAAGGTTTGTGGAAGCTTAATACACAAAAATAATAAAATTAATTAAAAAAATATTCACAATTAATAAAATAATTAAATATTAAAAAACATATTTAAGGTCTACAACAAAGTCGCCAGCGGACTGAACCTCCGCCCAATTGCTCACTAGCAGCATGTGTTGCTACTGAGATACAAGTCGGGAATTAGAAACGTTTTTAGTATCTTATAGAGGTTCCACTTTACATAATACTTACAAATTTAAGTGAACCAATTCTTTTGTGGCTTTTCTTTCTATAAATATCTACAAGAAATTCTTCAAGTGGCATGTACAACCACAGAGGACTACATTTGTATTTTTTCCTCTGATGAATTTTATTAAATCATGAATTTCCCAGTATTTACAAATGCATTTTCAAAATAAAATGCTATGCAGTTTGCCCAGGGTATTTAAAAAATTTGCACATTAGGCCCCTATGTTTAACTTTGATTGCATCTTTGGAAAAAAAATATAAAGTTAACATAACACTTCCAATCAGGTGATTAGAACTAGAAATTTTTTTTTCCCCCCACTTTTGTATAACAATTACATCCATCTCTTGCTAAACTGAATTTTGAATATTTTAGTACCACTGTCATTTTAATGATGATTTTGAAAAACTTTTGATGACTGCTTAATCTTTGCCCAAACATAGTTGCATTTTGATACAATATTTGAATAAGGAAATATTTATTTGAAGACCTTTACCATGATCAACAGGTAGACGTGCAGACAACAGGTAGTTGTGCTCTACTCAAAGGGCAGTAATAATTCACCAGGCTCAAGTAATAACCCCAGATCTTCATGTGACGCTTGAACTTACGCTGCTCCCACATGAAAAGCATATTCCACATAAACAATTGGATTTGCAATGTTAATGGTACTATAGCAAACAAAACAGTAAGCATAATAAACATAAAAGCGCCTCCTTACGAACTGGCCATAATGTTCTTTATACTGTTGTTGATACATTCGTTAAGGCATTTATGACTATTGAATATTTGGTTCAAGTGGCATGAACTCTATAGTGAGTAACAATTATGCTAACCATTTTTTTAAACACACTACAAAAAGCAATGTAAGAAAAGAAAGACAAATAAATTTGGGGGAGGGAAGAAGAAATTTAAGTTGATGGTGTAAAATATGTAAAAGGACTCATAATCCACAAGTTGGCTCTTTGATTCATATATCATATATTTTAATTAAAAGAAAAAACTAAAGTGACTATTTGAGTTATATTTTTTGCAAACTTATTGCCTAAAATTTTCAGTAATTCAGACAAAGATGTTTTTCAAGGAACTTTTGCAAAGATGACCACCTAGAAGGGTTACTACAATCACCTTAATTGGGTGCAATACTGAATTTTTTTAAAGTAGAACATGAAACAAATGCGACCCCCTCCCCTCGGGTCTTTCCAGTAAAACTATAATATAAAATTGGTACAGCAAAATCTTATATTTAAAATAAATTATAATCATATTTTAAATGAATGTATATTTTTAAACATATTTATTTCTGAGAAACTTTTTTGAAAGGATAGACTATCGAATGGGTAGCAAGAAATTAGACAGCATTGACTACACATTATGGAAATACCCAATTATAATGTAGTGGGAGCAAGTATAAGTTTTTATTGGAGCAGGTTTATTATAACCTTTATTTATTTCATATTTTACTGCAATATTATACAATGCATATAAATTCCGTCTTTTCATTTATTATCCATTTTATAATAAAAGGATTCCCTTCCCTTTCATAGTGATATTTTTTATGAGAGTTTTCTGTTAACAACAATATATGCCATACCAATTAAAGCATTAAAAGTTACAAATTAATCATCATACCTTTCTGACTGTCATTTTGAATTAATGTGAAAAATTTCATACATAAAATAATTTCTATACCAGAATGGTTTAATAACAGATACTTATATCAAACAAATGCAACTCCATATTTATCACCTAAAGGTAGAGACTACCCAGATCCATTATAATGCAAGATAATATGCATCCATAAATATTAGCACATACATTCTAATATTGAAAATATTTATACAATAAGAAGTAAATTGAATAATTCTAAAATAGTCATTAAAAATTTTTAATTAAGAAAATAAGAAGAACATAAACAGAATAAGGTAAAGAATACTTACAATGAGATAAGCTGCAATAGAAATATCTTCATATACATATTTCTTTGGGTCAGTATTACTATAATCATTCCAAATCTAAAAATCAAAAATACATTAAGAAAAAATAAAAACGAAAAAAAAAAATATATATAAAAAATCTGAGGAATAGAAAATTATTTACCTTCAAAAACTTTTCTGCATATTTAGATTTTAAATAATGTAAGTTCATGCTATAATCTTTAGCTGAAAGAAGATTTATTGATGGTATAATGGGATAATTTGGAATGTCTAGAGACCACTTCAAAATTTTAGGCAAGACTTTCTTTTCTAACCATTGCATTGATGCAACACATCTACTATCTTTGAATGTTGAATGTAACATTTCCAATTTTATTCTGTAAAGATTTTGTTTGAATCATGAATAATAACAAGGTTAGATTAAATTTCAAACTACATAATAGCAAATATAAACTATATAGATTATTAAAATTATTCTATTAGCCCAACTCATTTTTGTGCAAAATAATCATTAACATAAATTCAAAACATTGTTACTAATGCAATCAAGATGATAAAAAAATAGCAATAATAATGGATATAAATAAAAACAGTAGAAAACAGAAATACCAGATTGAAATAAATACATTATGTAAATATTAAATAAATTTATTTTAAAAAACCCCACAGACATGGGATAAATTTCTTTCCGAATTGTTGAAATATTTCCGATTTTAAGTATAAATCTAGTATTTAAGTATAGATCAAGATAATAATCCGGATAAAGAATTGATTTAAATGTTGAAAAACAGTAGCTTGCTGCGATTTATTACACTATTCAGCACTATCATGCAATTGCTCAACTGTTTGTCAGTTGGTGCTCATCTGGTTTCAGGGTCCATAAAATTGTATTAATAATTGACAGTAAAATTTACATGGCATGCTTTCCAGAAATCCAAAAAAATATTACATTTTTTTACAATGGCAGCTATACATGGTGTAAATAAAAAAATTTCTAGTTTCCTGACAAACTGCTGAAACCTCACTGTGGCAAAAAGACATGGCTAGTGAACAAGTTTCTAATCTATTGAAATTATTTTCCCTTTCATTTTGTTAATTCCATAATTTTAAATGTATTAGAACATTTGTTTATTCCTTTGTAGTGAAAGCCAAGCAATACTTCAACGCTTCACAATAAAGGTGCCATCTACATTTGATGAGAAATGACCTGACTATTAAAAAATTACCAAATACTTGTTTTAATTTTGAAATCACACACACACACAACACACAACACACACACACAAACTTTTCTTTTGACAGAATCTTCCTTTTCATGACTTTTATCAATTTTCTTATTAAATTCCTTGCAAGACGCTGTCTCTGAGCATGCAGCAGGGTTATAAAAGTACCACAAATTTATTAAAAACCAATATTTTATTCCTAAAAATTAAAGGGTAAATAGTTCATTCTAAGTTATATACTAAATATTAAATAAAAAATAACCTTAGTTTTTATTAATGACACTTTATTTAATGAAAAGCTTTTAAAAAAAATGGAAAAACACAAATGATTTCCCCATTAAGATTATTTACAATTTAAGCATCCTAGAACTACAAATATATTTATGATCATTGATTATTTAAGACATATAAAATTATTAGCATTATTTAAATAAATTTTTCAGATTACAGAATTTTACTTAATCATTGAAATATTAACTTTAAATATAAAGTATTTGATTATTTCATATAAAAATGAGAAATTCAAAATTATTAAATTTGATTTTTTAAAATGAAATACAAGAAGTATAACTGCATTATAAAATATGCACCTTGGGCTTCAAAATCTATATAGAAATATTTGTCTTTGAGTGAAAATAAGTATTGATCAGAAAATAATGTTCATAAATTAATATTTTTAATCAATGATGACAAATTGTAAGATTTCTAACATTAATTTTATGATAAAATAATAAAGATCTAAAGACTAATTGAACAGAAATAATGTATAACTACAATTACCATTATATTTTATTAATTAAATTTCACTAATTTATTTCAAGATATTTTATCAGACTTTATTTACTAGTAACTTCAATTTTGATATTTTTCATTTTTTTTTATACAAATGCAATTTACAGCAACTGTTGTTAATTTGCATTCATTATTATGCAAACTTCTTACAACTCCAAAAGTTTTTATTAAGAAAGTAACTATGCATTTATACAATTTCCTCTAGTTTCACTTACCCATTTTTTAGAAGTGTAAATTTATATGGGAAAGCAGGTGCTATAGGCGATTTTAACACATCACTTTTCTTCGGAAAGAAAGAAGCACTTCCTTCAGAGTGATCTGAAATATATTTCTCACACTGAGCAAAGATAATATAAAATACATTCTAAAAAGTATACCCCGAAAATTATGCTGTACCTTTGTAAGTCATTGACCTTTCTTATTAAGAACTTAATCAATTTCAGATGCATTAAAAAAGGAATATAATTTTGTAACATGTACACACTAATATACGAGAAGATTGCTGAATAATAAAAACAATTGTACAAAAAGAAATTCATTGCTATTAAGTTACAAAAATTTAACATATTAGTCATGGTAGATACTTTATGCAATACACTAAAAGTTAAACAAAAATTGTTAAATTAGTATACTATATGCACTTCCGAGACAGTGGAGTGTAATCACTGGTATAATCTATTCCAGAGAAGCCTACCTTTTAGCTTCCTAGCGATGCAGATGAAAAACTATTTCCCAATTTTTGCCACCTAATTCTAAAAGTTAGTACAAATCTTATCTAAATAAATAAAAAAAAATATATAAATCAATATACATATTAGGGCTGCATTTTTAAACTATCCCTACCTAAATAAATGACAATAAAACAAGTTTATAAACTATTGTAAATTGGTGGAAAAGGAAACACATAAGATAGCTAATTTCATAGCTTTTTGAGTTATCAGAACAGTTACAGAAGGCTATTAGTGGAATAGATAGGATAAAATTACACAGAAAAAGCCAAATGGTTAAATGCAAGTTCTTTTATAATTACAATTTCTAATTGTAGTAACTCTAGAAGTTTCAAGTAACAGTTTGCTTTGATGTTTACAGCTATGTGCATGATATAGAATTATACAGATGCATCATCAAAGTAACTTAAGTTTCACCTTTCTGTAATCATTGAAGGGATTACATAGCTGCCAACATTTTATTTTCAAAATTAATATAATTTACTTGCAATTTATATAATCCTTAAATTTATGCATATCTCTATGAAGAAAGGATGGCAATGCTTGACAACATCTTTGAAAGAAAACAATTCCATACTTAGGATGGCATCTTGATCTTCAAACATGAATACTACTGTGTCCAAAAAGTAAGACCAATTTTCAATTTAAAATTCCCGGAGCTTATGGAATTTCAATCAAAAATATAGCAACATACAAAGGGTCACTTATAAGGAATGCAGTCATTACTCTTTGTGAAAAAGCACAATTTCCTCATTTGATAACCAAATGACTACAATTGATCAGTTACGAAATAATTTGTTAATTTCATGGTAATTGATACACAACAAGATTGAGATAAAGTGACATTCTGCTGCTACTAACTGTCTAGAATCAATGAGCATAAATTATTTTTCTTCACATGCAGAAAAAATTATGATATAAAACTGTTATTTCTTAAAACTGAATATAATGGCATGCATGATTCTACAGTACCATAAGACATGCATTTTATAAAATTTTTTACATAAAAAATTAAGCTAAATATGTGGGGGGATGTTTTCCCCCCACTCCAGTATTACACATCTATGTTTAAGATTATATGATAATTTCTGTATTGAAATGCACTACTTTTTTTTTTTTTTTTTAAATAAATTGTGCGTGTTGTAGGCATAATGCAGAAAAGCTTCAGTTTTTGCAAATTTTAAACTTAAAAAGAAATTTTGAAATACTTCTCTTTTCAGTAATTGTCACACCCACAATAAAATCTTGAAAATTCTCTTTATTTAAAAAAAATAAATAAATAAAAAATTTTTATAAAAATAAAAACTTTGTATAATGTAAATTATATTTACAAAACTTCTTTAAAATTTATTAACTGCATCCAGTTAGATTTAATTTAATATATAATAAGTTTTGTTTGGCTAAAAAAAAATTTTTCAAGATATCAGGACATAATACTGTAGAATGTCCTATAAACAACACATATTACTGTAAGTTAGAACTAAGAATTTAAATTATTGCTTGGTTCTAATTTTACAAATTTCCAATTAATGCAAGATCTTATAGGGAACATAGTGAAAACTATAAGAAATGTCTCATTCAAGTTCAAGGAACCCATGAAAAAAAAAAAAAAAACCAAACAAAAAATTTCAGTACTTAAAAACAGTCTTTTGTTCTACTGTTATATAAGTGCTAGTAGGTGTCCATGATGTATGCCAGTGCTGAAATACTTATCCTATCTAACAATAAGCAAGGTGTAAATTTTTATGACTTTTGGGTGCTTCCTTTGTTGTGATACTGACTGGTTAAAATAGTAACATCCCCTTCCATTAATCTAAGTAAGTTTTGGAAATTCCATTTCAGGATTCAAGAATGATCTTAAATAGCTTATGATTTGGTAAGAGTTAGACACACATAATTTTATATGACAGAAAGAAAGAAAATACAGTTCATTGAGTTGACAACATTGAGTTGTTTCATTGAGATACAACAGTACTTAACAGCTAGAAAATATATGAACTTTATGAATAAATATTTGAATTTACTGTGAAAAATTTAAAAAAATAACTTTAATTTATCTTACCTAAAATAACTATCTCTAACACTTCTTTGAATATATTAATTTTTCTAGGACATAAATTTCGAAATATCACAGTATTTTTACTTATATCTTTATTATCAACAGATTTTGATACTTCAGATGTGGAAAACACAGCTCCATTTTTAATGAATATTTCACTGACCTCTTTTAAACAAAAATCTTCTTTAGTTAAAATGGCTAAAACTTCAGCATTAACATTGACATTAAATAATTTTTGTAAAGGTTCAGCTGCTAAAACTTTTGGATTAATAAGATGAGGTCTTTCTATATACACCTTGATTCCATTGGAAAAATCCTCAGGACATAAAAAAGGACTTGAATGTGCTTCAACTGTTAGGATACAAGAGTTGTCCATATTTTTATGGAAAAATGTAGGATAGTCACCTAAAAAGTAATTAAATAATTTATAGAAATTATGTTTTATGTTAAAAGTAAAACTCATGTAAGTGAAATATTTAATAGATAATTTTAACTTATTTTTTAATTTTAAGAACAGAAGAGAACAAAAAACAGATTTCAATCAACTATAAAATCAAATAAAGTGGAATAAAATTTACATCATTACAAATACTGGAAGTTAAAAACATGCAGCATTTAAAAATTATAAAATGAGCTCCTTAATAAAATAAATAAATGCACATGGCTTTGTGTTTATTTACAAATTAAAATAAGTTATATTATTAACAGCAATTCACTATAATAAAAAGGATTAATGTCATTGTTAAAAATGGCCAATACTATAAAATGATATGGTTCAATACTTAATAAGGAACTTAAGAGAAAGGGCAATCTACCTTTGTCCTAGAAACATTATTTAAGTTATTAAAAATATTGTACAATTAAAAAAAGATAACTCAATATGGATTAAAAAATTTATGACTTCATTTAAAGATTTATGCCACAATTCCCATTGATTATGAGGATGAGAGAAAGAGGAAAGTGTACAGATAGCTCGACTAATAAAATAGTAGTTCTTTAGTTTTTATTTTAATTTTAGATTTATTTATATTTGAATATTATAATAAATTACATATCTATTTGACTTTAAAAGCATAAATTAACATAAATAAGAATGAATTATTTAATGATAAAATTATTATTGCTTCCTAAAAATGAGTTATTTTTATGGAAAAAGTTTCTGGAAAGTTTATGATAAACATAATTGTAAAATTCTGTATTTTTGCAGAATTCATATAAACAGATTTAACAAATCTATATGAATAAAAGAATATCATGCACTACCTCTATAATGCTCAAATACAAGAAGTTAGTAAGGTAACACAAAGTTTAGGATTCTTATCAAATAGGATAAGCAAAATGTACTTTTATCTATTTGCCCATTACTGGTCAATCTGGCCTGTTCACGACACCTCTGTAACTTGCTTGAATTACTCAAAGGAAAACATACTAATTTGTGGGCATACGGATAAGTGGTATAATATTTTGATTTCTATACTTGTTTAAAGATCATGTACAATTTATGAAATATTCCTTACACCTTTTTTAAACAATGATTATATGACTGGAGTTATTATTATTACTAATGATAGATAGCTGTATTCATAAAATTGTTTCCATAGCCATACAATTCAGCCACAATTCTTCCAAAGGTAAAAAAGGCATTCTTGATATTCACTAGTCATAAAAAGACTGTTTAATAAAAGTAAAACAAACCTTTTCTACTATGTCTTGTTGAGTTTTCATGATTTCAGAAAATCTTTTTACTGCCTCTGATTCAAAATGTTTGCTAACTAGCAATCAATCGGAATCAATCACATCTACTTCATACATAGGTTAATGCTATCAACTTTAGGGTGAAAACAAAAGAAATAAAAACCTAAGGAAACTTTCACATCAGAATTGGAAAATAATTTTAAAACATGAGATTTAAATAGTTGAAATTTTTGAGTTTTTAAATGACATGCCCATTTCAAAACAATTGCTGAATTAATATGCCATATGATTATCTCTTGTTGAACTTATAACAATTTAGAAAAAAATAATCATTTATATTTAAATGCATATTTGGCAAGCATTTTAGATATTGTTGCATAAAATAGCTACTCATCCATAAGATATTCACAGCAAAAGGAATACTTAAGATAATTACGAATATTTTTCCAATATCAAACACATTTTTTTTACAAAATGCCCTACAATTCGTACCATCAAAACAAACATCTCGATCAAGGGTCACCAATATTGTATATTTTTTGTTTTTAGCTTAAGGGCAACACTGACTTCTCCGCTAAGTTCCAAGGGAAAAGACCTAGCTAGCTAGCTAATGACACCAACATACTGTAATTTTAAATTGCATGCAAATTTTCATTTCAAAGCTATCCAGAAATGAATCTTTGAAACATGGTTTGAATTCTCAACTATAGTTTAGTTTTTGTGTAAAAAAGTAAAAAAGAAGCAGCAACTCATGCTAGTTTCTCTAAAGACCATTCAATAGTGAAACACGGGGAACCATTTACTTATGCTGAATTAATCAAGGATTACATAATTGCAGCAGCAGAAGAAATATGTCCAGAAAAAGCTGATTCATTTAAAAACATCAGTTTGTCAGTAAACCACATGGCTAAAAGATATTACATAAAATATATTAACTCAATTATCTGACAAAAATCGACACAGAGTTGTTTACTTTGGACTGAAAATTAAAGTATAACAACTGATGGTGGCAAAAACCTGTATGTATAAAATAATTGTCATTGGAATAATGTCAAAGGCCATATAAAATGACAATGGTACAAAACCATAGTATATTGCATCCTTCATCAACATCTTTGAGCAAAAAATTCTTGGATATTTCAGTTTTAAAGTCAGTTATGTCAGCTGTTAATTATATCAGATCACATGTGCTAAATTGACAATTCCAGGAGTTTATTGATGAAAATGGAGAAAAGGACTTATCTTATACATAAAAAGGAATTACCATGGCTTAACTGCAGAAAAGTTCCAACACAATTTTTTGAGCTCTGAGCAATAATCGGAATTTTTTTGAATGAAAGGACCTTAATTTAAAAATACAAGGAGAAAACTAGAACCAGCTTTAATCTGATATATATATACTCATATTAAGTCCTTTCAACATAAAATTGCTTTGTTTCAGTCCCAAATGAACAGAAACTGTTTCCTGAACATGTACATTTTAATATATGCCAAACATTCAATCAGTAGACTACATTTTCAGTAGATTTTTCAATTGAAGCTTTGGGTGCCTTAAAAATAAATTTTAAGTCTCATTTTTTAGAATTTGGTGCAATTGCAAATGATATCAAGATTTTTAAAAATCCTTTTAACACTAAGAAAAAAAAAAAACTTTGAGCCAGAACTTTAAATGGAAATTTTTTATTTGCAATATAGCAATATTTTCAAAGAAAAATATTTAAACTCATCATTGCTGGAATTTTATGAGTTTTCTACTCGCAAAATTTGAAAAGTTGCATAAATTTTCTTGTGACTTCTCTATACTAGTGAATAAAATAATTTTGGAATGAAATTACACATAAGAATAAAAAGCACTTCAGAAAAGACCCATTTAATAACTAAATTATGATATTAATCACAATTTTCATCTCTAATGAATAGGAAAATTATTGAGAATAAATTTTTTTTTTTTTTAAATTTTTGATTTGAATTATAGTTCTTAAATCTGAAATTTATGAATACTTTATTCTTTTTATGACACTGAATTTGATGTTTATATTCTTGGAGAAGCTTCTATTTATTTACTTTCTTCTCATGAAATAAATTCGTTACTTTTTTTTAACTAATATTGTTCTTATATGCATACATCTTGTTATTAAGAGATCAAAAAAGCTTTTAAAAATTGAAAAATGTTGTGCTAGTTAAGATTAGTATAAAAATGGATCTTTCTTAGTATATTTTAAGTTAAAGAACATAAATAAATATGTAAATCTTCTATAGATTACAGGTAGGAATTTTTTTTTATACTTGAAACCCTGGTTTGTATATCAAATATTCAAACTCGAAACTTAATACAGAAAATATGCAATTTATTACAACTATAGTTATTCCTAATAAATTGCTTTTTATCAGGAAGCACTGAGAGACCTTAAAACTTTTTAAATAAAATTACTAGCAATGTAAAAAAAAATCTATGAAAATCTGGGAAGAAATTTTATTCAAATAAGAAATAAAATATTTTGATAATAAAGTTGGTTTATCTAAAATCAAAATACACCATATTATTTATATATATATATATATATATTTAAAATAAATCAGGAAAAATATTTTCGTTAATTAACTTTTATTTAAAAAAGAAAGAACTATCCAATAATATCAACTTAATATATTATGACAGTGGTTCCAAACTTAACTCAAGGCTATAGATTTGGTTTTCTTTAAATCAGAATTCTTCTGCTTGAACTACATAAATTGAATTTCAACTTGCCCAACTTTTAAAATACAATTGATTTTTATATACTTTTTTGTGAACTCTTAATATTGCTTACTATTAATGTGACTCATAAGTTTAATATTATAATTTTTTAATAAAACTACAAATTTCAGTACATAACTTCTAGGATTTCAAAAGCTTCGTTTTTACAAATTTCGCAATTTATATTGATCGTCTAACTGTTTATTCCTTTAATGATATATTCTGTTACTAAAGTATTTAAAAAGATATCGATTTGTAGGCTACTAAATAGTAAACTTGAACTTTTAAACTATTTCATGCACTGATACATTTGTCTCATAGAAGGTAATTCGAAAATGAATATCAGGATTTTCCATTCTTTGTGACAATCAAAATATTCTAGTTATTTCGATTGTGACTGCACAAAGTTCAAACGATTTCAATTTAAAATTAATTTTCGCTTATCTTACGGAAGAGTTTTTGACATTCAATTTCTAGAACTTCTCTGATGGGCACTTATTTTATAACCCGAAAGAAAATTAAAATTTTTGTTTTAAACACTCTCTTTATAGTTGGAATTATTTCCTTATCACGCATTTTTCGTCGACAAATTATATTAGAATTCGATCAAAATTCTAGTTGCGGCACAGAAACTTTTTTTTTAACCACTGTATAAAATTATTCTACTATGACAAACAATCTCAACTTACCAATCCAAATACACTCTACAATTTTACCGCTGTTATGAACAGATATCAACAAAAATTTAGAAAGACCACGAGGGTAAAACGAAACTGCCACACATCATTTCTAAAAATCTATAGACGTTCAAGTGGACCACGAAAATATTAATAATTTCACTTCTTCAATAAAAATTCGTTATCTTAATGAAAAAAATGAAATATTTAATGGAAAGAATATAGAATTATGACATAAAAGATATCATAAAAATTCATTTATAAAAATAATTATGGCCTAAATTATGAATTACTTAGTGAAATAAAAAAAAAACGTTTTTTAATTAAATACTAGAAATTTTCACCCGTCTATAGTTATTTTTGCCTTCCTTCAATTGAATGAATTTCCTTTAAGCTTACGACAATGAACGAAATAAACAGATAGTGGAATCTGTAAAAACCCTGTCAAAGACATCAATAGGAATTTTTTTAAGCAGTGTCATATATTTAAATTCTCGTGTTACTAGAGTTAAATGCTAGTATTACAGTTTGTATGACGGACATCAACTAATTGAATGGATTACATCTCAGACCTTACTGATAAATCTCACCATAAAATTCTCATAAATTTGCTATTAACGTATCAACATGGAGCTCATTACTTTATAAATTTTTTTGAATTTCCAAACGGCGCAATACTGAAAGCATATCCCCAAGTTCTCAATGATAACAGCTTCAAAAGTCCCCACCTTGAAACATATATGCGTATTACTAGTCAAGGAAAGCTACCTTTATCCACTACCCATTTTGAAACCGCCAGAGAACTGGCAATCATGAAAGCCATCCTGGGCGTTTCAATCAAAACTTCCCTTTATCATGAAAAGATCTGTACTAGACTTCTTCTGTATAGTTTACCTACAGATTTATCCCTCGCAGAGCTTGCAACGGAATTGAAAAAAAAACAACTTCTCTGTCACAGAACTTTGCCGATTCGTAGGAAAACAGGAAACTCCTACCTTTTCCACTCCAGTTTTAGTTACTATTTTTGGTACGATTTTACTAGACTAAGCCCGATTATGGTTAACACAACAAAAAATTACTGTTTTACAATAAACCTCGTCAGTATAAAAAATGTTGTTCATATACTCTAATAGTAAATTATAAAATTCAGTTGTCTGTGAATACTATAGTGCCCAACATTCTATAGAATCGTGCTCGGCGCAAATTCCCAAATGTACCGATTGTAGTGCAAATCACAAAGCCACGGGCATCAAATGTACTAAACGAACAGCAAAAAATTTCTAAAATTTAAAACTCTCAATAAAAAATATTTTTTTCAAGTTCGGAGACTATATCGCACTCCGAAGAAAGATATTTTTTCAACCTGAACAACCTTTTACCAACCCAAATTAAAAACCTGCACTATTTCCAATTATATTAGTAAGAAGAAATTACAAGGCTTGTTGTTGAAATAATTTTGTAAACTCAACAATTTGTTAAAGAAATCAGTTAGGCACAGGTCTTTATTTTTCCAAGAATCCCTTAAAACGCTCACCGACAATATAACTGCAACTCTCGCATCCCTAAGTCAAACCATACAGAACTTTCTTCTCCTACAATTACTACTCCAATTCCTCCATTTAAAGACATTAAAAAAATAAAAACCAAAATTAGGAGTCAAGGTCTTGCATGATTTCAATAGTACAACGACTAAATTAACAGACTAAGGTAATCGATCTTCATCCTTCATTACCATTCATTTGACATCAAATTTTGGAACTCTAAATAAGCGATTTAGGCTGTTTGATTCATTAAATATTCTTCAATTTAAAAAAAAAAAAACCTTATTTTCATGTCCAATATAACTTTTAACATGTTACAATAAAACGGTCGTAGTATCCGAGCCAAACGATTCTAATTCATTTTTTTCTGTGTCACTCCTAGCAATAAAAGCATTTCTCAATTCCGATTATTAGTTTCATCTACCTGGTAAACTAATTTACAGAACTGATAGCCAGAATAATACACGAAGAGGAGGGCTTTTAATTGAGTTGATTCCAGTATTTCTAGTCGAGTTTTTAATCTTGTCAGTCTCCTTATTCAGACAACGAAATACAAGCCATCACACATCTCCCGCGTATAACTTTCACAATAATCAATATATATCCTCGCAGGGGTCTTTTCACCATGGAATGGCTGGATAGGGTTTATCAACTTTCATTTACTTGCTTTATTCTTGGGGATTTTAATTCGCATATTCCCACAGATATTACTCCAAATTCTAAATCTTATTGATCTCTCCATCGCAAGTGCAGATATGGGCGCGGCCGCGGTGATCTTACTCTATACACTCAGACCCTTTTGACGGCGATCATCTACCTATTCAATTATTTCAAATAATTTCTTCCTCAATAAACTTAAAAACCGATCATTTTATGGTCTAAAGTTCATCTTTTTCTTCAAGATCAACAG
This sequence comes from Caerostris darwini, assembly GCA_021605075.1. NCBI lineage: Eukaryota > Metazoa > Arthropoda > Arachnida > Araneae > Araneidae > Caerostris > Caerostris darwini. The sequence goes on from BPLQ01010246.1 coordinate 132,416, forward strand.
AATCTTTCTCGCATTTTTGCATCATATGTTGACTTCCCTTTCTTGTCACATGCTCTCCTTTACAATGAGAAAAACTATGGAATTTCGTATCAACCAACACTTCCGTGGGGGAAAACACAATACAAAACCCTTTTAAGATAAGCGCAAACTTTCGCATCAAGCTCGATCTCAACTTTCACGCGACCTTTGGATTTCTTACAAGAAAATATCTGCCAAATTTCGTGGTTATATTTCTCAGCTTAAGAGATATTACTAGAATTCTGTTTGTACCTCTACCGCCTATAATCGCAAAATATATAAAATTATTAAAACAATTCATAACAGAGGCAGTCTGATTAGCGATAAAGTCTTCCATACAAACACTACTTTGGTTATGACAGATCCGAATCAACAAGCTAATATAGTAGCATCTCATTTCAAAAACCCATCGACCATCAGTTTATTCCTTTTGATCTTTCCGATTATTCAAGCCAGTATTATAATATGCCTATTACTATTAATAGGCAAAACTCATCAAAGACATGCAATCAAAATGCTATATAGATATAAGCATACTCATTTGGCAAGAAATGGAACAAAATACAACCAGTAAATATAGTTTTGTTTCCTATATATGTAACAGCAAAGAAACTGTTATCAATTATAGTCAAAAACCAAGTGGAATTTGTTGATAAATAAGACATGAATTTATTTACTTCATTTTATTAATATTCTTAAGGAATTAAAAAAGTTTGGTTAAAGTTATGTGCACTAGCCATGAAAGTTTCTAAGCATCTGCAGTCAAAGAGAACAAAATTATAAACATATCACTGGAAGTGATATGGTTAATATCTGGCAAGTGAGAGCTATAAGCTAGCAATAAATTATAGAAGTACAGCAACTAGAATTGGCAGTTACTACCAAATACTGGACTAAGTTTAATAGGGGTTAGAGTAGCAACCGAATTTGTTAGTTGTATATCAAGAATATTCCCTCTTTCCGGAAGAGTAGCATGCAATGCTTGCACTGTAAGTCAGACTCACCATAATGTGGAAAGAGAATTCTGAACTAGTACCCATAAATTATCTACATTTTTAAATAATGCAGAATTTTTCAAAAAATATAACATAATAAAGTGGGAAACAATTGAAGTATACAAAATATTTCAATAATTAAGGCATGATAAAATATCGAACAATTAATGTTGAAAAAGATTAGCATGATGAATCAAGTTAGAATAATGACCGACAGAATGAATAAAAATTCAGTCATAGAATAGTAAAATAATTTATAATAAATCTTTATCAAGAGCAATAAAAAAAAAAAAATTAGAGTAGAAATTCATTTTCAATCTCAACTTTAACTTAGTTCAAAAAAGTTCATGGAATATGTGTAAATTATTTTTGGAAAACTGTATATTTTTCAGAAAAATCTTCCTTCTTGGCAAGTTATATTAAACAATCAAAATGAATTTATATCCAACATCAATATGTTATGTGAAATGATAAAAAGATTTCATATTTATTTTTTACAAAAATGTGATAATATTAATCAATTAATGAATTGAGCTCTGCTTCCTTAATGTTGACATTCTGAAGAGCCACAATGTATTGTTCGAAAAGTGTACTCATTTATCCTATACTTCATTATCATCTTAATTGTAAATCCCTTTTTTCAATTTTCAACATTGAACACATTATTTGTATTAGTAAATTTTTTCCCTTTTGTACATTTGTATTTTCTTTTTGACATTTTATTAACATGAAAAAAAAAATGGTTTATAAGTTAATTAAACAAACTTTAATTTTGATAAAATTTATAAGACTCCATAAAAACTTAAATTAAAAAAAATTTATATTGATGTAAATTTTGAATTATATATGAAATCAAATATACAAATTTTAAAATTTATGCACTAATGCATGTATGAAAGAAAATATGAAATTGGTAAAATGTATAAACACATTAGTTTATTTCTTACTGTTTAATTTTTCTTTTGTCCTTTGAGCTAATTTCGGAGTCACAAAAACGCACAAAGAACACTTAGTGCATATGTTTGAAATCTTAAACTTCAAAATACTCTGTAGGAAAGAGAGTGGCTGAAACACAGGAGAGGAGATATTTAGATCGAACATAGAACTGCAGGAATTTAGGTAATGGAAATTTTTGGAAAAGGGCAACTCTGGAATGAAGAAATCTTGAAGAAAGATAATAAAGATGGATGCAGAACAGTTGTATACATGATGGCAACACAGAAAAATGAAGCCTTTCATGAAACTTGAACACTCAGAAAAGGAGCACAGGACAATGGCAAAAAAGTTGGATGAAATCACAAAGAGCTGAATATATACATATATATATAATGCTACTAAAAATTGCATCAGAAGTTAAAAAATATTTTATAAATATTAGAGAAAAAAAAATCTAATGATTGTTTAAAAGGTACTTAAAACAATCCTGGTTAAGAATAATATAAAAAACAATCAATTTGCATAGATGTAATTGTCTATAATTAACAGATTCAGCTGCTACACTAACACTATTAGACCTAGTTCCACATTTTCTTGTAATAATTTACTGCCACTTAATGGCTTTCAGCTCTCTCCCCTACAAGATATTAACCAGACCACTTTTGGGGATTTATTTTTGATTCTAAACACTCTGAAACTTTCACAACTAGTGAATGTAGCTTTTCACTTTTCTGTCTTTTTTCAGAAAAGGTCTCCCAACATTTTAAATATACATATTAAATAAACTAAATAAAAATAAATTATGACTTTAAAATAACAAATAAAAATAATTATGACTTATGATAAAATAAATCATGACTTTTCAGTTTCTTGCAAAATCTACTTGATTTTCAATTACAACTTGCAACACCTTCTATACTGCTATAATATATGTTTAAATTATTAAGAAATATTCCTCTCTAAACAAATATAACATACTATGAAGCAATAAAATAAAATTACCTGCATAATTTTGATTGGTCAATATGCAGTAAAAAGAGATATGAAATAAAAAGAAAAAGGTACATAAAGTATATTAAAATCATATTGTGATCATAAAAAATTAAGTTTACTATAGTAATAAAATATTTTGTTTGGACTTATCCAATTATTTCTCATGCAATGAATGATTTCCCAAGAGGGGAGAAATGAAACTATTGTAATAACTTATAGATAAAATAACTCGATTAATCGATTGTATTTTTTAGTGATCAGGAGATAAATTTTTTTTACATAAAAAAAAATTGTTACCTATGAAGGCTTTTAAAATTTTCTAACAGCCATATATGAAAGATGTTAATGTCTTTGAAATTTATGTTAAAAATCATTTGAGAAATCTAAATAAAATATTAAATTTATAATAAAATTTTTTTTAATTAAACAATTAACAGATGCAGCTTTTATATAAATTTAGAATTCCAACATTAAAAAAGCCTTCTTGAAAAATTAAATTGCGTGCTTACAAAATGTTTTATGACTTTATTAAGTGCTTCATAAGATAAAAGATATTCTACATACTTACCAAAAATTTGATTTATGCTAAACATTGAAATTTGGTTCCATTGAAATAAAATATGTAGTCCTGTCCTTAATTCTTTAAAAATTGATTATTCCTATATTAGCTATGACTAACATAATGATATTACTTGTGTGATATGTTTTTTAATGATTTGAAAAGTTAATTTGCTAAATAATAAAATTCAATTTTTGCATTATCTAAATGAATAAATATTTAAATTTTTATTCAGATAGAAAAGGGCCACAGTAAGCAAATAATTGGTTTCTGAGTCAGAGAAACCTGGTTCAAACTCAACAAGCAAAGCAAAAGGAAAAGCTTCCATAGAGTGGAAGAGATGCTAGAGTTGGGCACAATAAATCTGTAGGTATGAAAGTTCTTTTATTGGGCTTGTGGATTAAGATGTACAACTCTCAGAAACAATTCACAATTGTAGTGGTAAAATGGGGATGCAGTGTAGCAGGCTTGTACTGATAGATCTTGCATACAGTTGAGCTTCGCTGTTTCGCAAATTAACTTAGGTCAAAATGCTTGGTCTTGGACATAATAACATAGAAAAAACCCAAATATTTTATTACTTTTGCTTTCATTAAATGCTCCTAAAAGTTATCACTTAACCAAAGCTCTAATGATGTTAAATGATTAATTATATGATGAGTAATACTGATATAAAGAACTTTAATAATGAACTATATACATACTATAATCATTTAATAGTGACATTGTTTTAAATGAGGAATCTTTTCAAACCTTTTATTTTGTAAAGCTCATTAAGAACAGCTAATAATCTATTATAACTATTTAAAATCATCCAAGAATTAAACATCTTAAAAATAAAATAATATAAGAGTACATATAAAAAAAAAAGAAAGATAAAATTCTTCTCATTACACTTTATTAGAACTGGAATATCCTTACATTCAGACTACACATATTCTAAATCATAATAATTTGTGTTGTTGTTGTTATGTTTTTTTAAACAAGTTATAACCATTTTTAGTTTTTCAATTAAACATGCCATTAGAAAATGATATAAATACACATAATTAGGAAAATTGAGAGATTATGTTAAATATATGAAAACAATATAAAAATATCACAAAAAATGCATGCATAAAAAGCCAAAAAATACATGCATAAAACTACTTGGATCTATTTTTTTTTTAAACTCAAGTTTTTAAGAAACACATAAATTTTTTCTATGTTGTTGTTGTTGTTGTTTCTTATCCCACTTGGCTGGCCAAGCCCACGAGCCCATATGGACTCATGATTGAAGGGGAAGGAAGCAGCTTCTGTTGTGATGGAGCACCCGTAGGTAGAAGCCTGACTTTTGCTCCGTGACGCTCTTACAGTCATAGGAGACCGGGACCTACGGCTTAAAGTGGATTCCGAACCACTACAAACATCCATGGCACCGCCGGGATTCGAACCCGAAACCTGTGGCACCGAGCGCTAGACACTCGGCCATTCAGGTCCCAAATTTGCCAACGGCACGCAGTGTTCCCAGGTGGTCACCCACCCAAGTACTGACCGCGCCCAATGATGCTTGACTTCGGTGATCTAACGAGAACCGGCATATTCAGCACGGTACGGCCGTATTTTTCTATAGTCCCCCTTATGATAATTTTATTATAAAAAAATATTTCACTATTTCCATTCAAGAGGGCAATTAGATGTCTATTGGGAAGTAATAGATCATCCTTTAAAATTCCACTTTAAAGAAAGGAATCGTTTTTCTCTAAAAACAATGCTGGGTTGAAGCTAGTATAAAGAATGTCAAAAAATAAAATCTTGATGATGAATTCTGGAATTTATTAAATATATTTTTCTTTATTCACAAGTCTGGAAATGTTTTATATTCCAATTGTCTCAACAATATAAATTTAGTAGATCATGATAATTTTGATGGGAAATTTTAGATATTAAGGAAAATTTGAACACTTTCTTTATCCCAGTTAAATTTAAATGCCATACTATAGTATATATTAGAATAAATTCAAAATATCTATTTTTATCATGTTAAACTACAATTGTTATGTACAAATAAAAATAAAAATATTTGCACATTATAGAAGTTTTTAACTCTATAAAGTCATGCCAGGACAAGTTTTCGGTACTGAGTACTTCTCTAATATTGACAACTTTTCCCTCATAAGCATTTTAATTTTTGTAATATAGCAGTTATAATCACAAAGAATGGGCTATACTTTTTGTAACCCTGCTATTTGTTTAAACAGAAAACAGTGGAAAAGGGAGATTTACCTAATAAGTCTGAAAAATGCCAATCAGTGATTTCAATGTTATATAAGATGCTTGTTTCTCAGCTGTTCTCAACTAGTCATATTTTGTTTTAATAAGTTTCTGTTTTTAATTATAAGATAAAGTACAATAACTTTCATTTTCATTTAAAGATAAAATATATTATTTTTCATTTTGTCAACAATTTATCAGATGTCATTTCCTTTGTAATTGCTCATAAAATATGAAAATGTAAAAAAAAAAAGAAAAAAAGTATATTAAACATTATAATTATCATTTTCAGCAAAAAAAAGTAATATGGTCTATAAAGTTGAGACTTCAACACATGCAAGAATGGCTAAATTTTTTAATGTAAGTCAGAAAGTCACAAGTTATTTAAGAAAACACATCTTAAAGGGAAGGGGAGGGGGGGACCCAAAGTGTCATCATCTGAGCTAAGCTTTACGTGATAAAGCTATACAAGTGAGAAGGTAGAATTCATAGTCCTTTACAAGCTTTTTCAAAAGGACAGATGATGAAAAGTAGTGGCAACCAATAAACCTTAGATTTTTCTCTCAGATACAATGCTTGCATACAATACCTAATAGAGGTTAAAGCAGTTAAGACTTAATTCTTTCAACTTCAAAGCTTATCTAAAAGATGTCATAGTCTGGATGCGCATTTCTGCAAATGAAAACATTAACCCTCATTTTGTACAACCAGAAGTTAAAATAGATTAAAAAAATGTTAAAGCCTTTTTGAAAGATATTTTTGTCAAAATATATCCAAATGATGATGCAGTTTTTCCCATTAAGACTCGGCACATTTGCATACTTATAAAAGTATGTTGAAAATTTTCCCTTAAGAGGAAGTGCAATTCATAAAGCCTATCAATATATACCAAACAGTCCTGATGCTACACCATGTGATTATTTTGTATAGGAATATTTAAAAAAGGAACTGGAGAAGAGAATTTCAATCATGAGAGGGCTTAAAAAACTATTTCAGAACAAGTGAAAAAAAAGTCCCTAAAAAATTGATACTATGTGCACTAAAATCATGGTCAATGTGATCTAGACAATCTACTGTCATATTGAAAAACATTTCCCATTTTTACACTAGTATTAAAGAATACAAATGCATCAAAAGTGATCCCTAAAATTTTTTTCTTACCCTGTACTTCTATTCATAACATATATTTAAATTACTAAAGAGTATATTAGTACATATTGCTACGAAAAGGAAATTTATAAAATGAACTTTTTAATAACATAACATATATTTTTATTTAAGGAATCTTTATTAATATTTTTAACATATACAAAATACTTAATAACATATAAGAAACTTTAACTTTTTAAACTTTAAATACTTAATAACATATACAAAATACTTAAAATAATATTTCGGGAACCTTAAGTTAACCTTTTTTTTCCTATGTACACAGAGTCCTGATGGAACAAAATATGTCTTCCATTACTTTTAAAAAATTTAAAGGCCCACTTCAATACTCAAGTTTATTATTTTTTTTAAATGTAAAAAATAGCAAGAACATTTTACTTGGATAACACATACAATAGTTAACTTGCATTATGTTTTTCTTTTGATGCTTCTTTTCTATATGTCTCTTTTTGTGGCTTATATATCATAGCTATATCTTTTAGAAATGTAATAAATGGATCTGGTGCAAAGAATAATGACTTTCGATAAAAATTTTCATAAAATTTACGACCAGACTCAACATTTGAGCCTGGAGATTGTCTTTTTGCTATTTCCCAAAACTTTTCAATTGTGTCTATTTCTGTTTTAGTAACAAAATCATAAAAAGTGATTTCTTTTTCCATTGTTAAGTACTCAAAATCGACAGAGTTTAGATCTACAAAGGAATTCCATGCATTGCCAAATACTGTTGTCCCAGATAATATATATTCATCTAATATTTCACATACAGTATCTGATTTTGCATTTTCTAGTGTAAAACAGATCAAGTTAGTGCTAAAATGTTGAAGAGCACAAAATTTCCTTTTTTTATTATTTTCCTTTTTGTCATTTTGTTTCTTTGACTTCCTTTCATCCTGAACAATGTATTCAAAAATCTCGACTATCTTATCAGAGCCCCCAATTGGATTTTTTTTGCTTTCCAGGATGAGTTTACATGCCTCTTGACAACAAAGATTCCACTGAAGTAAAGTTTGGCTTGTTTGATCAGTTTCATGGACAATGGATGAGTATGAATACTGGTATACCCACATGTACGCAATCCATAGGATTTCTGGTATGGTCAACCTGGAATTTTCAAACCAGGTGCCCTTTCTTATAGACAAAGTGCTACAGTGTGTCTTCTTATGCTTGCAACACCACTGGAAGCCATCAGACATTCCACTGCGAAAGGCAAGATTCATGGGTTGACCACAATAACACGTCACTGAAGATGCAATGAGTTTGAGATATTGACAGAATTGAATGGGACATTTTTTTAAAATATCATGTAACTGAAATGCCTTCATTCCTGAGGATGTATTATTACTTTTCTCGGGTGGATTATATAAATAATCTAGCTTCTGCTTCTTTGATTCTGGTTCCTCTACGGAATAACTCTGATTAAAATATTCTTCTAATGAAATGTCACGCTGAGTAAACATGTCGAAATTTATAAAAAGTATTCAAAAATGAACTAGTAAGTTTTAAATTTGAGTAGAAAATATGATGAAATACTTTATCTCATTATCATCAATATTGGTTTGGAATGACAGTTTAATGATCTAGTCCACAAAATGTGGACATCGGTATAAAAAAGATAGTGCAGTTTTATCAATTGTACATAAATCTCAAACCAAGTCATAAAACGAGTAGAAACACTATTGTACGAAAAATTATTACAACTTACGGATTTATGTAATAAAATATCTTTTACTGCATTATTGTTTGTATACATACTAGAAGTACTTGGGCAAATTAACGAAGTTTTGAATTTCAGCCAATCAAATAGCAGCTTTGCTTTTTGCAACTTCACTTAGAGGTTAAATGTTTACAACAGGCCTCGGAAGAAACTATATTATATATGATATAACTATAGGATAACCTTACATTTACTATCGCGATTTCTTTTAATTTCTATTGTGTTTGTAGGTTTAATATCATTCAAAATAAATCTAAATTTAACACACATTATTTTGATGCTAATCTCTCTTGTAGTTTTAAAGATTTCGTATTAGGCCGCTCCGATCCTCGTTTTGTTTTATTCTAATTCTTTTTCAATCTTTTTTGAAAAAAGTAATTAATAGTATTTCTATTTAAGTTTTAAGTTTTTTAATAATAATAAAAATTTTTTTTTTTGTTAAATTAGTTTTTTGTTTTGTTTATGATTCTCTTCAATATGGATTAAACAAAATTTATATTTAGTAAAATTTTGTTTTTTATTCTTAGAATAAGCCCTGAATCTTACTCCAATGGAATTTAGTTTTGCTGAAGATGTTCACTTCAAAATGAAATGTGATATTATAACTGAAATAAGCATCTCAATCTGACACACGGTTCTACACTTTAATATTCGAAGTAACAGTAGGAGCTATTTTGAAATCACATTCTAAAGTCTTAAAAAATAATCTCTACCCTCTAAATTGCTATAAATTAAATCGATAAAACCCGTTTATCATAATTAGATTTCCGGTTTCAATATAACCCTCAGTGAATTGACTAGCGAATTAGAGGATGAAAATGGTTTTCACATAGAGGTTGAAGTGACAGAAATCCACCAAATCCATATCAGCAGATATTAGCGACTATCTACGGTACGATATTATCAAAATATATAAAGTCATGGCTGACCTGACAAAAATATTACTATTAATTATTAAGTTATTGGTAAATTAAATATTATTTCCACAATTCAAGTTTTAGATAGACAGGCGACCTTTTTAAATTATGATGATCAATTTCATTTATCCGGCAAATGAATTTTTCTAACAGAAAGAGCACACAACAAACAAAGAGGTTTTTTTTTTTTTTTTTTAACAGCCATTGATATCGCTATTCTAGCAGAACCTTAAATATACTTTTATTAAAAGTAATCCTCGGTAGCAGAGTTAACTTATAGAAAAAATAAGAAAAACATGAAGTATACCTGGAGATGCATAGATAATTAACAATTCATTTCTCTACTGAAAGAAAAGAAGTTTGTTAATCCACAATGGCTTAATCCAATTGAAAGTCGCTTTGGTAGTTTAAATTGATTTATTGGATGGAAATATATAACACACAATTATGATATACAGTGGGTAAAAAAAGTATTGGCAATTGCCTTAATTTATTCATATTGACAAATAAATAAAATGTTATGCAATTTTAGTTGTCTTAATTAAATACAAGACATCTTAGATATATAAAAATAATAAAAATTTTATTTTAATTTGAATATTCTACGATTTTTTCTTTCAAAAACGAAAATTTGCATGTCAAAAAAGTATTGGCAAAGTTTTAACTGCTATGAACATTTTGTTACATTGAAGTCACGTGATGATGTCGACTGATAAGAAACTCTACCGATACAAAGTCTGCAAAACTACTCCAAAAGTGTTTATGCATTATTTTGCGATTACTGCAGTAAAATGACTTCGAAATCGAAGGAGTTGGACGTTAGTGTTAAAAACACGATTATTAAGCTCAGAAATGAAGGTTTAACTTATCGTGCTATAGGAGTGCAGTTCAATATAAGTTTATTTACTGTCAGAAGTGTTGTAAAAAAGTTCAAGGAAACGGGATCAACGGAAAATAAGACTAGAAGTGAACGACCTTGAATATTTTCTATAAGAAAAGAACGTGTCATTATTAACAACGTTAAGAGAAACCCTAAAATAATTGCATCCCAGATAGCTAGAGATGTTGCTTTCACTTCGTAAAAGACTTTCAGCGTACAGACTATACGGAATATTTTACACGAGAGAAGTTATTATGGAAGGGCAGCTAGAAAGAAACCATTCATCTCGGAAATAAATAGGAGAAAGATGTTAGATTTCGCAAAATCCCACGTTGATTTATCTGAAGAGTTTTGGAACAGTTATTTTTTCCGACGAATCAAAGTGTAACATTTTCGGCAGTGATGGACGACCATATGTGTGGAGGAGGCCAAATACTTAATTGGAAAAGCAACATTTAACTGCTATTGTAAAACATGGTGGAGGCAGCGTTTTAGTTTGGGGCTGTATGGCAGCTAATGGAATTGGCAACCTGCATATTATTGATGGTATTATGACAACACGTACATACATTGACATTTTGTGCCATAACTTAAAAACCAGTGCCCAAAATCTTGGCTTGGGAACATCATTCGTTTTTCAACAAGACAATGACCCCCAGCATACAGCGAATCTCACCCGTGAATGGCTACTCTACAATGCTCCTCGCCAATTAAAAACCCCACCTCAATCACCTGACATCAATCCAATTGAAAATTTATGGCACCTGCTGGATCTAGAAATCAAGAAACATAAAATTTCAAGTAAAGACGACTTCAAACGTTTACTTTTGCAAGAGTGGCACAAAATTCCCAACAGTACAACAAAGACCTTAGTTTCTTCTATGAGAAATAGATTACAAGCTGTTATAGATGCAGAAGGTATGCATACGAAGTACTAAACATATACTGATTTTGTTTTCGCTCATAATTTTGTTAATTTCATAATTTTGCCAATACTTTTTATGATGTAAATTTTGGATTTTCTCGTAGATTTTGACTAAATAAATATTTAAATGAAAATTTCGTTATATTTGTTTGTCTTTTCTCCTTCTGTAATCGCTATGTTAAAATAAAATTTGTAAACATACTTTGTTAGCAAATATGATCATTTATAGGCAATTGCCAATACTTTTTTTATCCACTGTCGGTACACACAGGAACAAATATAAGTCTACATCTATCAAGAACAAGACACATTATGATGAAATGCGTAGATTGAATAAAAAAGAGTTAATAGATTTGGGGACTTCTTCGTTTGGCAAAAGCCCCTCTGAATGACTTAATCCTTTCTGACCTGAAGCAAGTTTCTGAATCTGTCAAACTGGGCAAATATTTCGTCATAATCTGTCCCAACTTTCTGGTTGAAATCTCTTTACGAGGCTGGCTTTATGGCGATATATCTTGCTTTTCTCGGTTCTGAGCTTTGAATGTACATTTGCATCCGATGACTTTTCTATACTTTGGAAGCTGTACAAATCCCACATTTGACTTTTTTTTTTTTAAAATCTTCATTTCTTCGTTTGTAGAATCTTCATTTCTTCGTTTCTACTATTCTTTCTTCATTGCCTGTTTTTTTCTCCTGTTCTCAGGTTCATAGCTGTCAGGGATTTTCGCATGGTAGCCATATCGTTCTTGTGGTTGTCCGTTTGCCAATCTACTGGATCTTTTCATTAATCATTAAAATCGGATTAATTTGATTAAAATCAATTAAATTATTATTTCAGATTAAAATTTCTTTACTACTTCACTTTCTTCTTTCGCTATGCTTTTGTCTTTCTACTCATCTTGATCTTTGTAATGAGTTAAAATAATGGTATCCAGTATTTCTTCATTTTCAATAAATTTTACTCTTCTACATATTTCTATCTTGTCCTCAGGACGAATGATTTTGAAACCTTTTCTTTGCTGGCGTATTGTCGTGTTGACATAAATTTGTGTATGATAAAAATTTTAATATTTAATATGCAGGAAATCTTTGTTAGTTGTTTTGTGTATAAAAAGTTTATATGTTAAAGTTCCGACTGGTGCCATGGATATTTGTAGGGGTTCGGAATCCACTTTAAATCGTAGGTCCCGGTCTAATATGACTGTAGAGCATTGGGCGTAGGGATAACAACCCTACCCTGTAAAAAGTAAACATGCCCTGTATTGAAATCTGCCAGTAGGCAGACGGCCTTGACCCATCAACGGGCTGTTGCGCCAATGAAGATTATATATCCTCTATCTATCTGTATCTGTATCTATCTATATCTATCTCGGGTTAGAGTCCCGGCGGTGCCATGGATGTTTGCAGTGGTTCGGAATCCACTTTAAACCGTAGGTCCCGGTCTAACATGATCGTAGAGCGTTGCAGGAGTATTGTTACTCGGCGTCCGTAGCTTATCTTCAAGCTGCACGCACTCCCTGGGTAGTGCTAAGTGAGTAACGTCGGTGCAGCGCTTGCCTTAAGGCATCGAAGACAATTGTCTAAGTGTTTGCCAGCTGCATTAGAGAAAAAAAATCTATCTGTCTAATCTGTATCCATCTCTATCTTTCTATATATATGTGTTTCTGAAAAATTTTCCCCTGGCAAAATGGACAAATTCTGTAAATTCAGACATAATGATATCCGATGCCTGGACATTTGGTCGTAGGGTGTGTTTTCGCCGCAGAGATTACCTGTAAAAATTTTCCCACTAATTCTCTTGGGAATAAATGTTTAAGTTATTGTCGTCCTGTTAGGGCGTTTTATGCTACCTTTGCTTTATGGTCAAGAGCAAAGATAAAGTTATTTTTGAGAAAGTGTATTTGCGACAATAGCCTTATTATACTGCCCAATTAAGAGATTTATTGGACTTGCAAAACTCGACCAGCTGCGACACTGAGCGGGGGAAGTCAACCTTTAACTCTCATCTTGATACTTATCCCGGAGGAAAGCAGAGACAAAGGACTCTCTCAAAATCAACGAGGGCCGCGAGGCGTTATCCAATTGAAAGTTTTGACCAATTATCTAAAGTGAACTATAATTTAAAATGGCAAGAACAAATATGAGGGGAAAAAATGGCAAATCAAGAGGGAGAATGGAATAGGCTCTTGCAAAAATGAGAGAAGAATGCAAAAATGAGAGAATGCAAAAATGAGAGAATGCAAAAAATGAGAATGCAAAAATATGAGAATGCAAAAATAGACCCTTATTATACTGCCCAATTAAGAGCTTTATTGGACATGCAAAATTCGACCAGCTGCGACACTGAGCGGGGGAAGTCAACCTTTGACCCTCATCTCGGTACTTGTGCCGAAGAAAAAGGCTGAGACAAAAGACTCTCTCAAAATCTACGAGAGCCGCGAGGCGTCCTCTAATTGAAAGTTTTGACCAATAATTTAAAATGGCAATAACAAAAGCGAAGGAAAAAATGGCAAATCGAGAGAGGATGGAAGGGTCTGCAAAAATATCTCAGCATTCAGTGAACCAGTCTCCAAAATACTGAGATGGAATGATGGAAGGTGAGAAAAAAGAAAACTGCAATCAGGGCCGGATTTTCCTATAGGCTAACTAGGCTTCAGCCTAGGGCCTCAAGATCAAGAGGGGTCTTTAATCTTCAATGGATTGAATATATTTAATTTAATTTGACAGAAAATATGATAATTTTTATTGCATATTTTATTTTCGTAGTCAAAGATTTTTATTATTTGAATTTTGTTTCGTTGTAAATGTAGTTGTGTTGTGTTTGATTAGTTATTGTTACAAGTACTATATACGGTGCTGAGAATAAATGTCCAAATAAGTGTTCTCGACTTTTTTTTATTTATTATCTATGCCACATTTTTTATAAAGATTAGTACCAATCACAACATGTTTCATTTAACATATTGATATATATCGCAGTAATGATGTATTTTATTATCTCTCATGTAGTTTACAAAGTTAAAAATGGGAGGTGAAAGGGCCTCATAAGTGGAATAGCCTGGGGCCTCTTTTCATCTAAATCCGGCCCTGGTTCCCTCACAGACATCTGTTACCGAATCTGCAGATTTCTTCACTTATATTGTACTCATTGTGCACAGGACAGCTTTGCATACCAAAGGAATTAAATAATAAATTACATAATATTAATTATTTCTTTTTCTAACCACTCCTTCTTGGCATTACATTTTTACAGCCACACAGTGTAATTTAACCAAATTAAGGATTGGAAAAATAATTGGCATACATTTTTAATTTAGCCTTAAAAGCTTCTTTTTTTATCCTTTTCTGGAAATTGTTTTTAATATTCAGTCATAAATTAAATTATATCTTTTTTTTTTAATAATCATTAGTAAAATTAGTCTAACAGTCAAAGCAATGATTCATAATTTACTGTCTAACTATTTATTGTGTGACATATGAGAATCTAAATTAGTTTTTTATTTAGATCACATTTTAAATAAATAAAAATTTAACATTTGTTGAACTTTATATAATTCTATCAAGAATTATTAAATGATTGTCCTTGGATTTGACGTATTTTTTTTTATTCATCAGTTATCCTACACTTTCTTCTTGGTTTTAAAGAAGATAGTTAAGTTTATTGTGGATAGATGGCAGCACAAATTTTGAATTGTATTAAACATTTGTTTACTTCTCATATAATTATTCTTCAATAAGCACAACAGAACGGAGCTCCTATTAGAGGGAACTACTTCATATTAAAACAGAGGTGCAATTAAATATTTAAGAGCCCCCCCTCCGAAACCCCCCAAAAAACATAGTAATATAATAAATTATATGCGCTTGTTTATTAGCAATTAATAAATTACTTGTTTTGTTTATTTTGTAGCGTACTAATTTAATTTTTTTGCGCAAAAGCCATAAATGATGAAAAACTCGTGTCTCAGTGGCTGGGCCGGATTTAGATGAAAAGAGGCTATTCCACTTATGAGGCCCTTTCACCTCCCATTTTTAAGTTTCTAAATTACATGAGAGATAATAAAATACTTCATCACTGTGATATACATCATTATGTTAAATGAAACATGTTGGGATTGGTACTAATCTTTATAAAAAATGTGGCACGAATAATAAATAAAAAGAAAAGTCGAACACTTATTTGGCCATTTATTCTCAGCACCCTATATAGTACTTGTAATAATAACTAATCAAACATAACACACAACATTTACAAAGAAACAAAATTCAAATAATAAAAATCTTTGACTACGAAAATAAAATATGCAATAAAAATTATCATAAAAACTATATATTGGTGCAATCTAGTATATACAAACGAACAGACCCAATGAGCCGAACGCGTTGATCTTAACCAATACATTTTTATGTTTATTTATTAGTCATATGTGTAGAATTTCTCCTTATTTTCGATTCAGTGTTTTTGTATTTACTGTTTTTAGAATAGTGAAATTCTAATTTTGCTAACAATTTGCCTCAAGGGCCTCAAGATCAAGAGGGCCCCTCTTGATCTTGAGGCCCTAGGCTGAAGCCTAGTTAGCCTAACAGGAAAATCCGCCCCTGCCCAGAGGTAATGCGAGTAGTTAGCGTGCAAGAGGGCTCAGGTTCCGCTGGAGGTCATTGTTTTCAAAAAGAAGGAGATTGATATAGATATCAATAAATAAGCCCCTCGCATCAATATTGTTTGCCCGTTGAGAGTTTACGGTGTTTCTCTCATACAACACTCAAATGAGGGGCATTTACCATTGTCTATCGATGAGCTAGCTGTTCGTGATATATATAGGTAGCGTACGAAACCGCACTGACGAACAAAAAAAAAAGTATAAATTACAACACAAATTTTTCTTGGAAAATAAAATAAATTAATTAAAATTTTAATAATTTAAAATTTAAATTAGAGATTACATTTTTAAAATCTTTTCTAAACTTTCAGTCAATTCGTACGGCAACAGCTGATAATGGTAATAACATGACAATTATATAAATATCTTATTTCATTCCATGGTAATCAAGTAATAAACTTGAATTGAAAATTTCACGTTTAGATATCTTGTAAACGACAATGAGTTTATGTTAAAAAAATTGATAAAAACGCATGTAAAGTATTATCGATATGTTAAAAAATTATTATTAAGAAAAAATATGTTAAAAAAATTATGTATTAAATATATAAAATTGTATTAAATATGTAAAAAATGTAATAAATATTATGTTAAAAAAATTGATAAAAACGCATGCATTATCAATATGTTAAAAAATTATTATTAATAAAAATTATGTAAAAAAATTATGTATTAAATATGTAAAAAATGTAATAAATATAAAATATGTAAAAAATTTTATGTTGAAAAATTGATTAAAACGCATGTCAAATATTATGAAGCTGTTAAAAAATTTTTATTAAGAAAAATTATGTTGAAAAAATTATGTATTAAATATGTAAAAGATGTAATAAATATAGAATATGTAAAAATATTATGTTAAAAAAATTGATAAAAACGCATGTAAAGTATTTTCAATATGTTAAAAAAAATTATTATGAAAAATTATGTATTAAATATGTAAAAAATGTAATAAATATAAAATATGTAAAAAATGTGATAAATATGAAATATGTAAAAAATATTATGTTAAAAAATTGATAACAACGCATGTAAAGTATTAATTTCACCCTTGTTTTTCTATTTTAAAATTCTAATAAATTGAATTCTAATTTATGCAAGTGTAAAGTAAATGCTATTAATACAAATCGTTAATTGATGAAACAAAAGAAAATCATTTATCTCCGTCAAAATTGAATATTTTAAATAGCATAATATAAATTTATAATTAAAAATTTAATTATATAAAGCAGATACTTAAAAAACAGTCTACATTTCATTAAAATTCTTTCTAAGTAATACGTACAAAGCCTTTTTTCCCGGTCTAGTTGGAAACTTGAATTCGTTTTCTTATTTCTCGAGTAGCTTTTTATATTTTGATACAGGATTTAAATTTAATCCAGATCATTAGAACGAAAGAAAAAGTTCCACTGAATTAGAATACTAATTTGATCAGTTTCACTGTTGGGTTTCGGTTTAATCTTCCTTATGCACTTAGTTTGCATTTTAATTTTCAGTGAAACCCCCAAAAATATTTAAAATAATAATAATAAAAAAAATTAAAAACAAAAGAATGAAATTAAGTAAAACAAAAATCTTTTTACGCATCATTTTGTCTATAAATTGATGATGAATGAAGTGGTATACGGGGATGTGAAGCAACAAGGACTATAATCCCCTAATCACTATATATATATATGAACAGTTAGTTTTCCCTTACTTTTAATATGTCACTTTCCACAACGCTCTACGATCGTGCTAGACCGGGACCTACGGTTTAAAGTGGATTCCGAACCACTACAAACATCCATGGCACCGCCGGGACTGAAACCCGAAACCTGTGGTACCGAGCGCTAGCCACTCGGCCATTCAGGCCCCAGATGCTTACTGTTTTGGAAATCCAACAAAAACAACAACAAAAATCTCAGATATGTTTATGGTAAATAATAATTATGTCTATTTAATACATCAGAAAAAAAAAAAAAAAAAAAACCCCAGACATATAATTTTTTTTAACATCAAATTTATTTTCATGAAAAATAAAAAAACTTGATCAACAAGTGGACAGAAAGCTTTTTAACCATCTGATGTTTG